>CM067342.1:54883322-54938322 GCA_034190875.2 Urechis unicinctus
GCCACCCCTTGAGCTGGGTTTACAATAGTAGGTAAAGAGGGTCAGACCGCTCTGCAGTGTTTGTGACCGATATCAGCTCATTAGGCAATCTTCGACAGAACAATCAGTCTTTTACACGGGATTTCTATTGAATAATTTATGTTTTTGCCGAAATTTAGTCAAATCGTTTATTAGCTGACAGACTAGTAGCTGATTAAACGTAATTTGTCAAAGATTCAAAGATCCTTAAAATTAGTTTGATATCAAGTAGCAAACATTTGCTGCACTTGTCTAATGAAGAAAGTCCATAATCAAGCCTAAGGGCCCTAGACAATGTCTGATATTAAGACGATACAGGCCACTAGAAACCCTACCGATGGTTGGTCGTCGGGTTGTTTAGCGGTTAAAGGTACGTTAACCTATGACATACACACGTTATTTATCCTACATTCGTAAATGAAGTCTGAAAGGCAGTTGTACGAAAAAATTTGTCGTATTAGCAACCTACAATCATGACAGCTTATGATGGTCACAAACATGCCATAATTACACACAATCAGCCAATATTTTACTCAATAAAAGCAGACACAAATTATAAAACATGATTTCGAATGTTCCACCATATTGTGCAGTTCTAAAACTTGATGTGCCCATATGACTTTTGGCTGGTAATAGATATTCGTTTGGCCTGGTGATATTCTCATTCTTTGAATGATTTAAAAATGTTGCAAGCAGGTTTTTGTAGGAGTGCATTAAGGATCACGCTTAGTGAATATTTGAGAGACTCATCGAAGCATTATTTTCTATGCGCTAGATCGGCGCGGTATTTTTTACACCGAAAATACATACAATTCGTCTGAATTAGCCAAGGTGCAATGCAATTCTCCAGACGTTGTATCTGAACAACGTTGCAAGTTTAAACAAGCAGCGAGAAGTGAGATACATATTGGTTATAATCAAAGCAGTTGCAGCGTCGTTTAGTTTAGACCCATTACTAATATGGATGCTTAACGAATGTATTTTTATTCATAAACCTGTTGTGTCACAAATGGTCAAACTTTCTCTAGCTTCTGATTCTGTGACAGAGAGATTGATAACCTCAAAACCACTGCATTACAAGAACAATCTGGATCCTAAATAATTGAAAAATTTAGAACAATTTCAAATTTGAGCTTAATAGCTAAGTTAACAGAGAAGGATGTAGCTAATTTATTTTGGGACCATAAATTAGCCAATCGACTTGACGACATGCATCAGTCGGCCTACAAACCTGACTTTAAATGCACTACCCCGCGTATTCTATTATACTGATTGTGGTGCTGACCAGGACAATGTTGTTGCTCTCGGGTGTCCTAACCTCAGCCCATCGTTTGATACCGTCGATCGTGTTATCTGGCGACGGCGACTTTCTGGCAGTTTCGGCCTCAATGGAAAATTCCTCGCCTGGCTTAGGTCCTACCTTTAAAACCGCATGAAAAGATAGAAGTACGACTGTAATTTGCGCATCTCCGTACAAATAAAATCGGTCGTTTGGTGCAGTTAGAATTGGCTATATGACTGTATCTACATCAGAAACAGTCAGAAACCTCGGTATGCTGGTGGACCGGAATCCCACGTGTTATGAAATCAACTCAAACTCTCTTTCATGAGATAAGAAGACTAGGAAGCATAAGATAATACCTGAACCACAACTGAAATCCTGCAAATGGTCTTCGATCTATGGACAAACATCTGACTTAATTCTGTGCCAGAGCGTTTAGTGGAGCCGCACCATGTTTGTAGAACACCCTTCCTAGCGCCGTCTGGGAGTTAAATATAGTTTGTATGTATGTATGTATGTATGTATGTATGTATGTATGTATGTATGTATGTATGTATGTATGTATGTATGTATGTATGTATGTATGTATGTATGTATGTATGTATGTATGTATGTATGTATGTATGTATGTATGTATGTATGTATGTGTGTATGTATGTATATGTATGTATGTATGTATGTATGTATGTATGTATGTATGTATGTATGTATGTATGTATGTATGTATGTATGTATGTATGCATGCATGCTTGTATGTATGTATGTATGCATGCATTCTTGTATGTATGTATGTATGTATGTATGTATGTATGTATGTATGTATGTATGTATGTATGTATGTATGTATGTATGTATGTATGTATGTATGTATGTATGTATGGATGTATGTATGTATGTATGTATGTTTATGTAAATATGTATGTATGTATTCACGTATTGCAAAGCAGCATATCATCTGTTCAAGGACAGACCTATATGATCATGAGTTAGAGTGCACGTAGCAAGGATGACTATCTGCTCTTCATCACTGCCATTAATCATCTCAACTTGGTGACCCTGCTGTCATGTTGATTGGAACAATGGTGCAGGTGGAGCATAACGTCAGTCATTGTTAGCTGCTGGCCAGTCTCGGGTCAATAGTGAACGCCCTGTGTGTCCTCTCTGTCGCTCCCCACGAAGCTTACTCAGTCATGATCGACTCACTCTCCTTAATCACAACTATCGCTCGTTACCGCCCACATGACTGACAAAAGACGGCTATTCTTAGCTTTCCCACTCATTAACCTAGAGAATTTATCCTAGCTTAACGTCCAATTCGCCGTGTTGCCGCTGCTACATTCCATGGCGATTTAGTAGACACAACCACTTCCTAATCTATGTTACAAGGCCTCGAGAATATACTGCATACTTTAGGTTAAAAGTAGAAACATGCAATGAAAAATCCTTGGATGTCATCAATATCCTTTTAAGCGCAGTAACACATGTAACCGTAGGTGTAAAATTTGAAGTTTATTTTGCAGCATTTCATTAATCAAACGTTCAAAGTTGCGCTTGCGATGCTACCAAGTTTACAGTGGTAAAAAACTTCGTGACATTGAAATCGAGACGTCGACATGAAGGAGGCGCGTGTAATCGGGGCGTATTCGACTCCTTTGGCTTTTGTAAGTCAACCACACATCACTATCCCACCATTAGTAGGTTTTAACTGGAGATTCGATCTTCTCTTTTGTATTGGATTTACTATCGAAGCGGGAGCCCAAAATAGAGTTATGATTGAATCTGGTCTGCATTGGTAGCGCTATATGCTTGAACATGGTCGTCGTAAACCATGAAGTGTGCTGAGTCAACGCAGACCATTGTAGGATTACCGATAGATGTGTAAACCTCCAAGGCGATTACACAGGTGCTTAATTATACTACTACGTTAAGATTGACGCTTAATTGGTTGACATGTCCTAATTCAGAGATGGCGCCATGAGTTCAGTTTTTTAATGTGTTTTTCGGGCACCTGACTAGACTTCGAAGTAAATCAAAGGTCCATGCGTTGTGGTAGGCACAGCACTGTGTACTTTCTGGCGGGCTTAATTAAGTATTTACTGCCCAGGTGCTTTTTTGTAATTTAAAACACAACACAGAGTTGGCAATGTACACTCCCGATATTGGGCTCCTTAACTGAAAGTGTGACGTCATCAACGAGGTGCTTGTTTTCGGCGATTTACAGAATATCGCAGCTAACTGGTTATGTCGTTGTGAACACGAGGTCGTCTGTCATCACATTATTCAAGTGGGTTATTTCAAGATGAAATCCCTCACGGTCTACAGTAGGGGGGTGGGGAATTCTTAAGCTATGTTTTTGCATCGAATTATTTCGACAAGGTTATAAGCGATACAGATATCAGAAAGCGACATGTAAAGGTCAAGAATGCCATTTATCATATAGAAGCGTTTCCTTGACGGTCCTGAGAGGAACACTACTCGATCCGTCCTTGAGGAGTAAAAGCATAAATGTATATTGCCTGGTAGTAGTTTTAGACGCTTAATTAATACCGTTTCATCTCGAAAGTCAATAAAGTTCCATGGGTTCATCAAAGAAGTCTAGGTGAATAACGACTATGGTTGTCGCACTCCATCGACGTTTTGTGATAATCAGTACAGCATGCTCAGCAAAAACAGGCGTTTAGCTACATGCATAAATGCCATATACCAGACTTTACCTAGAGAACATTCAGAACATACCCCATCAGTGGAAATCTCTAAGCGGGTTTATAGCTAGGTTATTTTGCTCTTGGGATTCTAGGGATTTCAAGAATATGGTCTTCGTACCCTAAATCCCCTTTGTGATATTTTATAAACTTCGCTCCGTGCAGTGTGATCTACTTAAAACTGCGGTTAGCATAGAAGGAACAGTGATACATCGACGCTTTATTTAGCTGCCAACAACCCCAGTTTCACGTTATCTGGCCATGGCATTAATGTGTGAAGTTCTGGTATTGCGTGGTCGTATTAGCGATGTATTCAGACTGAAGTTGCGGCACAAATGAAGCATCTCGTAATGTAATTGTTCGTCTATGTTTGTTGTCCACTGATTGTAGTGGTAGTTCATCGACTCGATCCACTCCACCACCACGTACATGTCTTGGTACAGGTAATTCATTGAATAAACCTCTCGTGAAGCGGATTGGTGAACGGTAATAGAAAATGATGCTCTGATGTCAGTTATATGTATCCACGTAGCCATATTCTTACAGGGATGTCGCCATGAACGTAGTGGGCGTTCGGTCAATGCTGCCAAGCCTACGACAATGCGCGCGATAATGCTAGAAATACGTGCCACCAGCTAGATTTGGTGTGCTGTACCCTAGGAAAACTAATTAATCATTTTATTGCGCATCCTAAAATTCGAAATCAGACCTTCCATTTTCGAATTATAATTAGGGTCAGCACGAACGTCATAAATCATGGCCACAGACGACTGTATTGTTTTCCGCATTAGCCACTGTGTAGTCGATTAACCATCATCAATATGCATCAAACTATTCCGAATCTGGCTGATGACCATGAACATGCCGAGATGGCCTTCAATCCCAGATTCAACTTATGCATCTGCTACACCACAGCTCCAGCCAGCATATTGGTGTACACAATTATGACTGGAAAACCGTTGCAATACATTACCGTATACATTTGCCATTCTACACTTGATGTCAACTGAATTCGCCTCGATCTGGATGATGACATACATGTTGACGCACAGGTGATATTGCCTGCATAATGGTATAGAAAATTATGACCGTTTTCAATTGTGCATTCCACATATGATGTCAACTGAATTCGTCTTGGTCTGGATGATGACATACATGTTGCCGCACGTTTTGAACTTGTTAATACATCCTGTAGCAGTCATATGCGTATATTCAACACATACGGCCATAAATATCGAGAAAATTATCAGATGTTTACTGCTATCAGAGGTTTGACTATATATATATATATATATATATATATATATATATATATATATATATATATATAGAGATATATATATATATAGATATATATATAGAGAGATATATAGATATATATATATATATATAGCGATATAGATCTAGATAGATATATAGAGAGATCTAGGAGAGATATATATATATATATAGAGAGAGATATAGAGATATAGATAGAGATAGATCTCTCTCTATCTATCTCTATAGATATATAGAGAAGATATCTCTATCTCTCTCTCTCTCTATAGATCTAGATCTCTCTATATCTCTAGATATCTATCTATATCTCTCTATGATATATATATATCTCTCTATATATATATCTCTCTCTATCTCTCTCTATATATATATATATATATAGATCTCTCTCTCTATATATATATCTCTCTCTATATATATATATATATCTATATATATATATGTGCTGCATACCTGCATAAATTAAAATAAATTGCTCAGGCTTTTTGGCAGGATTACTACCAATGCCTATCTGATGCAATGAGTAATTAAAGACCTGATTTCTCTCCATACAGGATGCAATGTGACAGTGATTACTTCCAAATTGTGACTAGCTAATATTGTCTGATGGTTTTATTTCAAGCTGATAATGCTTTGGACCTAGTAGAATAGGGAGTGGCAATAACAGGGCTGAAAGGTGGGTCGGGCCCGACCCCCAAAGCGCCCACCAGCAAACTAATGAAATAGGCCAGGGCGTCTAGGCCCTTCACTGCTACCCCGCGCTTTGAGTCACGCTGACCATATATATTTTGACCATCACTGCTCTCCTGTAATTTCTTATGAGCCACGTAGCCCTGTAGGGGGTCAACTTAGAAAGGATCAAAAGCGAGCAGGGAGCAACAATCATAACACTGCTTTGTCCATAATTAGTAGTGTAGTGTAGACGAGGGGCAGTGCCAGAACCACCACACTCTATACTACTAATATTTATTTTTACATCTACAATGGTGTCATTAAATAGATATATGGCACAGCTTTGTTTCCTATTTGATCACCAAACTTGCAGTTGTATTTTGAATTGGAAATGTGCGTTGAACTAAGCATTGAACTGCAGCAACGGCAGAAATGAAAATAGCCTTGCAAGCCCTATGCTGACTTAATATTATAGGCGGTAGTGTGTTACGCTACAAATGTGATTTGATTTCCATACTAAGACGCATATGCCCTCGCGTTAAGAATGATACCAAAATTTGCTATGCTAACGAATCTATCACCCTAGCAGGGAGCGGTTAGTGCGCAATGGCCAGGAGACAGACGGAAATTGACATTGCACATGGCTGCTGGTGTTATCGCGCCTGAACAGCAGATTATGATGTAATTCGTTCTGAGGTTGTAAAGGGCTGCATTCATGTAAATTGAGGTTCATCCCATGGTATCTTTGATAAAACGGGAAGAAGCATGAGCTGACGACGGGAACAATAACTCACAAAACACTAACAAGAAGGCACTCCGTACTAGCTGCATCATGTGTATTTTCTTTACATATAGTCTTCTTTGTATGAGTCCATAATAAAGCACACTGCTATCTTATTTATTATGATGACAGCAATTATATATAAATAGGGTCAATGCACGAAAAGCTTATGCACACATATCGGAAAGCATTGTTGATACCCAATTCATTTTAGAAACCATGAAGTAATACATATTATCAAGCTGAGCAGTTACTGCACAAAGTCTGCAAACACCATGTTATTCTTTTGGGTTCGATCTAGGGCCGTTAATATTATTCAGGTTACGGCTATTTTCCATTTGATTGCGCTCGTGAGACAATATCAAACGCCAACCATGGACACTTGATTACAGCTGTAGTTCCTATATGCTGTATTACATTGTGTCATTAACATCAGCTGATAAATACATAATTTTTAGATTTCCCCATATGTCATTACTAGATGAAAGATATATGGCTATATCCAAGCTAGCCCTCGTGCAGCTTTAGTGGTCGTTCGCTCCATGTTCAGTATTTCTCTTCACATAAGAATTAATTTGCCTTGCTTATAGTGCCCCCACCCCCTCTCCCATGGACAAAATCCTGCTTTCTGGTATAGCTGTCAGTCATTCGTGCCTTCAGGCACAAATTGCGGCACTGTCTGTAGAGTGTTTATAGAATACTTTTTTTCTAAAAACGTAGTGATCGGTTGGATAACATGCCACCAAATCGATTACAGTGTTAATAGCTGCAGTTTATCATTTCAAATATGGTTATAACTGATATATTGAGCCTGTTGACGGCAGTTTAATATGTGAGTCGCTGCGATGTGGCGTGTAAGCCATCATGATTTCGCTGGGGTGGTGGGAGATGGGGGTGTCTTGGCAATATGCCTGGCAATCCAGGTAATAGTTTTGAGTTATATTTAACGACTTTAAATATGGAATTTGAAATCTTTAGTCATTTTGGCATTAGCCACGACTCAATTATTTTAATTAATCGAGGCAAGTCAGTGACACATCGATGGTAGACTAGGTTTGGTTTCAAAATCAACTCGTTTGGCATCATATTTCAATAATTATTCGCTTTCAATGAAAGCCTGCTGTGATCGAATTGTTGTGTACAACTAGCATGGTACATTATAGCGGTGTCATTGTTAGGTCAAATGATTCAAAAACATCGATGAAGGCCTTCATAAACTCCCTTTATGCGCTGATTTCATCGTTTTTGGCCATACATACCGCGAACATTCTACTGCAGGACGATTTGTTCGAGTTTTTTTCATGTTCCATACTGAAGAGTGATCTTCGCCAAACAAGTTAGATACGTGCATTATGGCGCGCATCGAGTTCATGTTACCATTGCATTTTGCCGAACATGAATGTAAATTGAGTGGACGAGGCCCGACTTAAAGGATGGGGCGCTCAAAAATCAGGCTATCGTGCCTTAGGAAACCATTACAACAGAACAGTGTCTTAGCCAGGATTTGAAAAACTGCCGTCTCATATGACCAACTGATTATCATAACGTAATTTGTTGGCCTTCGCCCGAAAGCTGGGTGGTTGGGGGATGGGGGGGGGGGGGAGGTGGGGGGATGAGAGCGGGGGATGACGTGTGTGTGTGTGTGTGTGTGTGTGTGTGTGTGTGTGCGTGCGTAATGTGAAATATCAGACCGTTGTTCAAAAGAAATGTAATTACAAATTAATGACACATCCTGCGCTGGCACAAACATACGGGAGAAATAAAAACTTAGTCAAAGACTTTGCGTCGATATGATATCTCACCCAATTGCAATTTGTGAGCTTTATTCCCTAGCCAAGAGTGTAGACCGTTAGATCGTGGTAAAAGCGATACCGCGAGGCAGACATTTCAGAATAATGCTCCAATCGACCGTGCACAATGTACGCCAACCTTCGTGTTGTCATTATTCCTACAAATCTCCAACATATCGTGTATCATTTTAGAGAAGGTATACTACAAGGACTGGGACCTTGTCTTGGAGCGTTATCAAACAGAACAGTATTTATTATGATCGTAGATGAGCGGCCAGCGTGCTGCGTCGCTGTTTGGCTTTAAATGAGCTGTTTAAACTGGCTTGGCTAATTCCATGTAGCCGGCCTGGGAGGCGCATGTACGGGCTGGTGGGTGGATGGGTGGACGGGCTATAGGGGTAAATTCAAGCCTGTCCAAATTTACGACGGGTCCCTGGCAATGACCCTGCAACAGAACAGTTGGAGTTACTTATTTGTCACCGAACGGAAATACATCAGACAGTATCGTGCCTCATAGGGTTATATACCCTATCCTTTACCTCATATAAACTAACGGTTGCTATTAAGGCTATACAGTAGTACTTCTGACACACTCTTGCTATCCGTGATGCAGTATGTAATGTAAGTCGATATTCGTATTTGAAGCGAGGCCAATTTGTACTGAATTCGATCATGTACCTAACTTACAGACACATATGTGATAGCTCTAAAATATAACGCAATATGAGATAAAATGTCATTGTGTTCTTTCATATGAAATGTTGCTAGTCGGATTCGTTTGCACTTATTGAGATAATTTAAAGCATTTAAGGTCGAAAATGCGATGCAGCTTAAGACAAAGAAACGATGATATCATTACTGCATATGTGAGCAAAGAATGTTTTCGAAAATGGGAGGTTCGCTAAGTGTCCCGTTAAAAACATGCTCATTATGTAGTCCATTAGCTACGTAATTAAAAACCTTTTTGTTCAGAGTCACCCGAAAAAAATCCAATTTACAACATTCACAGTCTGCAAAAAAAAGCCAAATAACAATGCTTTTCCCTGAAGAAACTCTAACGAGGATCGTCAGGATCAATCCTGAGTCCTGCTTAATACCGATCGTATACTCTTACAGTCGTAAGCAAATCGATGAATAGTACTTAAGAGGTTTACCTTGTATCAACGAAGGAAACGTGGCGCAGCAAAACGGGGTGGGCGTACCAAGAACTGTTCATTGAGCAATCATGCTATATGTAGCATCTAAACATATGTATATATATATATATATATATATATATATATATATATATAGATATAGATATATATATATATATATATATATATATATATATATATATATATATATATATATATATATATATATATATATACACATATATATATATACACATATGCATACATTCATATAAAAATTTATATATATATATATGTATATATATACATGTCATATATACAATATGTTTATATATATATATATATGTATATATATATATATGTATATATGCATATATGTATATATATATGTATATATATATATATATATATATATATATATTTTCATATATATATATATATATATATATATATATATATATATATATATATATATATATATATATCATAGACATCGTGCTCATTGTGGCATTTAACCACTTTTAAGAACAGCAATATCTTGTGCTCAATAAGCAACTTTGATTGTACAACTTACAGTTGTACGGAATATACCTTGCTTTAAGCTATTTATTTCCCGCTGATTGTAGTAAATTGCTAAGTATAGAACGTACGCCTGCTGAGGTTCTAGCAACCTTCTTTGCTGACACATTCCATCATGAACAACGTAAAACGCAAAGAAGGCTTATACGGCAGCTAATACGAATGTTATGGGGCATTTCTAAACTCCCAATGAAACAGCATCTTTTTCCGTTTGCTTCGACGGATACACTTCCTATAGATCATATGTCACCAACATTATTTTGCACTTACGCTACGTTCGACTTTAAGTAAGCATTATTGCGATGGCAAAACAGCGTTATATCAATTTGTTTCTTGATGCAATAAAACGAATAGACCTTGAAGACAAGACGTATCACCGGTGCCTCCAGTAGGCGGACAGTGTTATATCAATTAATTCCTCGTCGCAAAGAAACGAATAGACCTTGAACACAATAACTCCCATTGGTGCAGTCGGTTGGCGGCTGGCAGACATGCATCCAATCAGATGTAAATGTAAATAAAATGTACAACATAAAGGGTTATCCCCTCACATCGCAATTACAATGATTACTGTTTATCTTTGCCGACCTTACTCTGATATCCATATAACTAGGTACGAAAGCGTAAATTACATTCTGTTAGAAGTAAAACGCAATTCCCCCCACCCCACTGCCATAAATCGGATAACGGCCCTAGCAATATACGCATAATAGACAAAGCCTGTACGTCACACTAGTTGTAGTTCTAACAGAGAGGCCTATGTGACTTATGCTCTGATTGAAATTTACCGCACAACTTCGCAAGGGGTGTTTGCAAATGAAGGATTGACCGATGAGGCATTCGATCGTCTGATGTCACTGCCTGGGCTTGGATGGTGTTTGACACGTCACCGTCGTCATATAATACTGCTTGACACGTCACCGTCGTCATATGATACTGCTTGACACGTCAGCGTCGTCATATGATAGGTTGACTAGAGCTCGCATCATCCAAATCTTAAAAGGAACCTGCAGTTGTAGAGACGTCAGGTAATATCACTGATCACAGTTAATAGCAGGTGGAGGCATTCTACAGCTACGATATATTTGACATATGTAGCATGTATGAGAAAGGTTAGGAGCATAGCGGTTTGGACGGATATCCCGGTAGCCATACATATACTGGGCAACTTTCACAAATGGTTTATGAAGAATTATCTAATGAAGTTATCGGCGTTTTAGAGGAACATATGCCTGACCTGAATCTGATTCGAAGGATAAAAGATATTTTGATCAGAGAAGATGCTTTCAAGCGCGTGGTTCATTTGTTATCGCAGACAACAGAAAACCCTCGCAAATTCACGTTTCATATTACAAATAATAGCACATTGTGCCAGCCACATTTAGTATGTTTGCAGTCTGCTGTGAGCGACGACACGACGCTTTTATTGCGTAATCTACACGAAAGTGCTGACAGCCTTTCACATCGCTTAAGCATCATCTACCAGCACGTGGGAGTAAGACTGTCAATCATTCACTGTGATTCTAAACCTTAAGGGAATGTGGGCATTAAATGTAGCCGCCCAGGAGGCTAGATCATGTTTCGGAACCGATACCGTTTGCTCATCAATATCAGACCAATTACTTAGCTGATACTGAAACAAGCTGCTGATACTATATAAACCCTCGCTATAAACTTCAACATTATCTTCTTTATTGGTGGCTATATCAGGCTAAAATTACATGAGAAAGTAAGCGCAGTGTACCGCATAAAGTAATAAGTATGCGATGTTATTTAGTGACACAGACGAGGTGTAATGAGATAATTCCAGTTAATCACTGATTGACGTAATTTCAGTGTTTAGCGCCCCTCATCGGTTTCTATAGGAGCGCTCAGACAACATATGGCTTAGCTTTGTAATCCACATTAAGCGTTCGTCACACAAGCTGACCATGCGAAGCGCAAATATGCGATATTATTCTTCTTCCCAACAGTCACATTATGCCCGTTATTAGCTGTTTTTATCACATTTTAAACGATACTCAATGCAGTGTCGGTCCATCAGTGTTATGAAAATGACGATCGTTTGGTGGGGACACGTATATACATATATGTTTAGCTGTTAAGACCATATATTATATTCGAATCACATAGACAAAAGGGCAAATGTAGAATAAATGAAAATGTGATAGACGCATCCACTCTAATGTCATTGCGTGATCACAACGTGAAAGAGTGATGATTTTGTTATTGCATTGATTGCTTGCAGCTCCCAAAAGTCTTCGAATGGGTAGATCGGTCTATAACAGCACGAAGAGGACATTTTGTACTCTTCGGGATTTGTATGCTATTAGTTGTTTGAATATAGCGGAACAATGTAAAATTGTTGCTGATTGTTTTGTTCTCAGTTTATATTTGGATGACAATAATTGCCAATGTGGTCTATCTGGTGTCCGCCGTGAGACCCACGTGGCATGATTTATCACGGCTGTTTGTTATCATTTGCGCAAAAGCTTAAAGCACTGAGCTGTCACGAGAGCAATATGTTAAGCGTTGTAAATCACCACCATAGTTCTCCACTATGTAAGCAGCAAGCAATGCAAAGAAACCAAGTTTATGACTTATCGTTGATTGCAGCTTTTGCTAGATTATAATATTCTGTGCTTTTCAATTACGTTTAAGCCTAGCAGTTTAAAGTGCAGTTCACGATAATTGCCATGCCTAATACATGATTCAATTTAAAATGCAGTTCTGGTCGGTCGTGATGGTCAGCGCTTTTTGGGTTTTTTTTCTTGCCACCTAGCGCATTCCCCCAACGCGCTGATCCATGATTACCAGTCTTCTACCACGAACAATGACACAGTGTCAGAGAAAACTTTTGTTAATATCAACTCTTTACTTGCTACCATTCGAATCGGCTACATTCTGTTGAACCGCAATCCAAGTTTCCATGCGAATTCGAAAGTTCTTAGCGGCCATTAGCCAAATAATTTGCCCAATGTGGCTGTGTTGTAGACATAACAAGAAACCTTCGACGTAATCCATGCTTACTACTAGACATTTTCCTATTGCCCGATGTTTTCTAAGGGAAAGCGGAAGGGATAATTACTCGTTCTATGACTGTCGGTTCCCCAAGACGTTGATCAAGGAAGGTCTCGAAGAAAAGTCAAGGGAATTTCTGTTAACACTTCCTATGCAGGATATATCAATGTACGCTGATTTTCTGGCTCATTAAATGATGTTCGCGTCTGCAAATGGATCGTCTTCAACATTAATACAGCGCTTACTCTCACAAAACATTTACGAAAATCAACGTGACCCGAAAGGCCTGTTTTGAGCACTAAAATGACCTCCCCAAAGATAGTAGCCGGTGTAGTGCTGTTCGTTTTGTCCATCTATTATTTATGTGCGCCGCTTTTTAAATGTGCACAAATACATTCGATCCTTGTAATTTCGATAACCTGTAGTTCTAAGACAATTTAATCGAACAGCCTTCATACTTTGTTTACCATGTTTTGTAATCAATCTTGCCAATTTATTAAGGGGCCTCGCTTTTATACCTATTCGGTCTAATCAAATGTGAATGATGCACCTCCTACTTGCGCTAAACGTATGGTTATAGAATAAAATATATCCATAAAATGCGGAACTAAACTTTATCTAAAGAGTGACTATATGGCAATTGGTGCGAGATGGTTTAATGTAGTGTTCATTGATCCGGAAGTAAAGTGAGGAGCTGACACGTCCATCGGAACCCCATACCTACTGACAGCGGAAGCTTCGTTACGATTTTCAGTTGTCAGTTGTCACATCATGACAACTGCAACTATAACAACAACCAGGATATTGCTCTGTTTGACGCGTATGTCAAAGCTCCGGAAAGTATTATTACCAAACTGCTGTGTCCACCCTCAGATCTTCTATTAAGATACGTTGGCACACCAATTAATGTTCCATGCGCCATGCGTGCATTGTTGTATAACATTATAACACTCCTTAACGATGGTTCACGATTGGCAATATTTATATTTAATATCAATTAATTTATGTGCATATACAATCACAGATGAATACAGCACTTCGTAAATGTCAGTCCTAATTCATATTATGTGACTTAAGAATTGATTTAAAAGAAGCAAACAAACAGGATAGATATATTCTAGAACATACATTGTTCCATAGTTGTATCCCTTTTAGTCGATAATATTGTGAGCGATTTGCGATTTACAGAGTGGTACAACCAAATAGTGAGCTTGTCTTGCTACAATGACATCAACAGCTACTTTACGTTTAAAGATAAAAGAGACTGCAAGTCGCACGTTTTCTCTAGACACTTGGTTCATAAAGATTATTGCACAATGTT
The DNA here is from genome assembly GCA_034190875.2 of Urechis unicinctus. NCBI lineage: Eukaryota > Metazoa > Annelida > Polychaeta > Xenopneusta > Urechidae > Urechis > Urechis unicinctus. The sequence continues at coordinate 54,897,903 of CM067342.1, forward strand.
TATAAACTTGTGTAGTTATCAAAATATGAAGGTATTTAAACAATGTGCTAGAACTAGCAAGAGGTGGAGAACTTGTAATAATTCTGCAACATCGTTTTTAGTAGCTTCAGTATTGACTTTATATATTTATTTGCTGCAGAGCCCCACACTTAACCGCAATATGAAACATAGGGATTAATGAATGAGTAGTATAATGATACATGAGTAGCTGTTTTTAATACTTTTTATGTCTTACGAAAGATACTAATGTTTTTGGGTGTCTTCATTTTGATATATCTATTTTGTTGGCTCCACGAGAGCTTCGAGCCTAAAACGATTATTGACTCATCACAATTTACTAATTGCAATAAAGACCTGCTTTGGGGGAGACAACATTTTGATCAGGGTTGAATAAAATATAGAGCGTTTTGCTAGCATTTAGCGATTTTGTGTTGGCGTTTAACCCAATAATCAGTTTCTGCAACAGCAGGTTCATATCTTGTATCATTTTATTCTTTTTTTTGCCGGACATATTGGTATGTTCGCAAAGAAATTTTGCAGAATAGAAAAGAAGAGACCTAATAATGAATCCACGAGACACGCCACATTTATCTTGATTGTATGCAGAATCTGTACATTTATAGGATACACATTGATATCTTGCATTTAAATAATATTGCCTCTTATACCATTACGCATTGAGTTGCTGAATTATTCCTTCAACACATTCGTTGCTTACTTACAAATCATTTCTCCGTTTATATTTCATTGTCCATTTTATAAGCAATGATACATCACCACCAGAATTAGTTGAATTGCATGCATTTAAAAGCCTATGACCAAGTTGATTAAACTTCTCTACATGCACCTTACAAAGGTAAGGGTCAGTGAATCGCAGAGGGTTGGTAATGTCGTTAGCCTCATCGTCTTATTTGAACACGTTTTCTATTCGATTATCGAACTGCTATAGTGTGAGTTGGTATGACTCAGAGTAAAGTGCCTTAGCAAAATCATTATCATCATCGTAATGGTCAAATGGGAAAGTTGGACATATCACACAGTACCATTTACTAGTTAGTCTATCAGCGTGCAATAGTTCAACCGTGCTGACATGATGCGGACAGCTGATGTGACAATAACGAAGACGTATTGAGCTCTCATGACTACGTGAATGATTATACACACGTCGTTAACATGCAATACACCATGAAACATTGGTATAACATGTTTCAAATAAGTTACCAAAGTGGTGTTAGGAGTGTGGATGATTAGTTGAATACATTCAATACAAATAAGATATCGTAACCACATTGAATATATTTGTGGATTTAATTGTTTACAAAGGTCGTGAAATTAAGTGGTTAAAGATGTTTCTTGGACAACAGTGTGTATTGTCGTTCTTCTTTTGGAGGCTACGTACATGCCATAGAAGTATCACACAATTAACGTTGAATTCCTCGTTGATAAATACTTTCGCGGATCTGTTGCGTAGCTTCGACTTGAAAATATCCTCTCTATTGCGCGGTATGTTGCCAGCTTCAGGAGAATCGGTCGTGGGCCTGGTTTGGAAGGCTGGGGCCCAATTCGATGTCCCAACCAATATTCTCAGGTGGCAGTGGAGGTGTGACACAAATTTTCTTGTGGACGAGTTCTTGTATCTTATCGCCCACATGTTCCGTAGTTGATTCTTCTACGCCGAGAATTATCTGACTGTCGGCTTTATTGCAAACTAGGTTTACCAGATTAGTTCAAGCATATATGAGCAGTACACATCGATGATACATCATAGATCAAAGTGTTTTTTTCGGTACTGTTTGATGCCATATATGCTTCAGAAATAATTAATAATTATGCGGTAATATAATTTTGATTACTATGGCAAACACCAAAGGAGCGAGTTTATTTTACTACAAGCTATTTGTATTCAATCTCTTCAGCCAGCCAGGAGCGTTGCATGTGGTGATCCGGTATTCGATGGCCTATATATCACTGCACATAAAAGTTGAACATCTGTTATTCACATTGCACTGCAAGTACGTTTTTCAAGCTACCTACTATGTTAAGAGACATTGCTCAGGGTCTAAAGGATGTACGAATGTTACGCGTCAGCATATGCAGGAGTAATTCGTCTGGCACTCAAATAGTTAAAGAGGGTTCATATAAAAACATATAAACACGTTACGTATGTGCAGCTCGCTGCCCTTGCGTCATCGTCAAGTATCGTAACTACCCTAATTGACAAGGACTACCATCGCCATGCTTTGCAACGGATCGATTCTGTACATTTACCGACTCGTGGACTAGTTGATGTGTTTCCTCCTATGTAATGTAGAGCATTGGCGCCCTCACAGGAGCAGTGCCCGGGGATATTGCTTTGACTTCTTTGACATTAAGTCATTTCATGATCCAACTGAATAATGGCTGAAGTGTCGATATTTGTAAGCCACCATTAACGGGTTGGAAGAAGCTGTACCTTGATGTGTCTCTCCGCAACGATGGATGGCCCGTGGCGTACACGGCACTAGTACGAACAGTGTGATCTGTAAATAAGTGAATTCTCGACGTCAGTAAGCGATATAGCTGACCTGACCCTTCATTCTTACGCGCCTGCACATCTACACCAAAATTCGCCTTTTTCAACGATCATCGACATGTAAATGTTGATTGGTTGGTGCCTTATAGGTACACTGTTGTACGAGAAGGTAATGACTGTCAAGGGGCCAGCACTTAGATCATGCTCCATCCCCGCAAGCATCTCTCTTTCTCAATTGACTCTAAAGTCATCGCCAATGCATATTTCCAACAGTCGTTAACTAAAAACTTGTAAAACAAGACTGCACAGATTCGTTAGCAAAATGTTAACAGGACGCGACTTTGCCGCAAACTCGTCAAACGATGACCGCCTGCAGTAATGTTTTACGTACTAAAGAGCTCATAAAAGTTTAATGCAACCTCGTGCATAGCCTCTTAATTACGATGTTGGGTGATAATTTGCGGTATCTGCTATGGTACCGCCATTTGGCCAACGAAGACATTGTATATAGCGTGGTGCTATTTGTGTTTGGCTTAAGATAGATTCTGAACACCTGCATCAAGTCTTCTAACCCTCAACCTTTTAATGAGGCATGTCATGTATAAAGTAAAATTTCTTTGCAAAGCACCCGTGCTAGAATTCATCAAGGATGCCTAGTTCTGGAACAGTTATTTTTTGTCGACCCCGCACTTACCGAAGCTTCAGTAGGTGAACGGGTTACAGATGCTGTGATTTTTGTTGAATTGCTAAACCCGCAATGGGTAGGTAAATTTATCTCGTCGCACCAGTGACACCTGATAATGCCCCGAACGTTACTTATTTTAAATAAGTGCGAGTGATATAAAACTGTTATGAGTTAACGCATACAATACAGTGTCCCATGTTTATGCCGAACGTTTAGTGCCACTAACAGGGAGCCTCGCATAAAGCATTGAATAATCAGCCACACGCCAGAGCAGGAGCTGCTAGCTATATAAAACAGCTATATAAAACAGCACGGCAAATGAGTGTAAAATTCAGTATTGCAAAGTAAGACTGCAAATGCTTTAGTAAGGTTGTTAGTGGTTCACTTACTTGGCGGACTTCCTAAGTACTTTGTCATGTCACTTGCGATACCCCAATATTACTTAATGGTTTGTGGAGGCCATGACATTTACCAGGAGCCAACCTTGTAGCTGCAAAGCGATAAGTTCTTAAGTGTGTAAGCCCGGAAGAAGTGTTCTGTGTCTGTTTATTGGCGGTACATTCATGAAGCTGCGGTCCGACATGACGGGACACGATACAATGATTGTGATTGGTCAGCCTCCTTGAAGCATGTCATTGAGATGCGCCGTCGTCGGCTCTCTATGGCAATGTGATAAATCAATCTCAGATAAGAGATAAACATCAATTGCCATGCTGAAGCCGAAAAATATAATATAAACCCTGAGTCAAAAGTTCAATTGCATTTGGCCGAATTCAAGCGCTGAAATCAATGCAGTCGTTATACAGATGGAGCTGGGTTTTTTCTCATCCAGACGCGAATGGCTCAAGTAAACAAAATCGCCAGGCGGCTTAGCAAATACATAATTAATGCAAATAACAGGCCATATCATTTCCCCCTGTCTTACTTCCGGTGGCTTCTGAGATATATCATTAGCTTTAGACAGGATGCATTTACCTTTACATTAGCTTTAGACAGGATGCATTTACCTTTACATTAGCTTTAGACAGGATGCATTTACCTTTACATTAGCTTTAGACAGGATGCATTTACCTTTACATTAGCTTATGAACCTGCATCATTTTCATCAAAGGAGTTCTTTCGCTTGAATGCCGCTTTCTATTAGATACTTTCCACACTAATGAAACGGGAAGATAAATATTTATGAGGCTTATGTAGTTTTGTTGTTTATAATGAGACAGATATGCATTCAATGGCACCATATATTCCATATGGCAATATATAAATGAGGTACTATTTATTCAAGGTCGATTTCACAGTCAACTTTCAGATGACGGGAAATGGGACTTGAATCACATTTGAAGGCAGTCGGGCGAAGTTCTAGGACGAGACATAATCTGACATACTGCAACAAAAGTATACAATGAAAACATTTAGAACATTACTTAGTCATAGGCTTACTCTTATTTTTGACCACTTGGACCCCTGCATTTATCCAATTGTACCAACAAAACATATATGGACACACCAGGCAACTCCGCCGTTTCCGTCTCAAGTAAATATTCTGCCAACACGTTTACATGCTACTATGCATACTGCATGATTAGCCATGTCATTTGTCACGCCTCATTGTGTCATTTGTTCCCGTGTGTTTGTTTAATTACTGCATGCAGGCAATACCGGCTCACGTTATCTCAGTGCATTGTATTCCCATAGCAAGACTGGCATTCGATAAAACACAATTAAACGAATAGGCTAATACATATATAGTTATATAGTCTTAATGTGACAGTAGCTTGAGTAGGAAATGTTAGGCATTTGATTACAATGCAGCCGCTATTACCCTTAGAGAAATTCGTAAACGACGATTATATTTTCTTACAGTTTAAGTTTACCCGATTTCTCTTGATGCCAACCACTTTGTGGGCTATGATTAGCTTTCATTAGAATCGGGTTTACGAGAGATCGAACGTCGCGGAATATTTGCAGAGACAATTACCCGCGAGCTTATTTGATGTTTGACTACAAACGCCGGGGTACAATTTTTGTACATCAGCAGTTTGATAGAACTAACGCACCACTATCACCAAGCCATCACAATTTAAGCTGCACCCAGTAACGAGTACAAACTTGTATTCCTGCATCGAAGCAATGATACATAACCATGAACCTCAATTCAGATTACAAGACTCACCCCACCCGGATTTGGATTGCGATTATAGATGACAAAATATGACTACATCAACATAGTCGGACAAGAAGCGATACAGTTAGGAATTAATACTTATGAGAATAGATGCATACTCCAGAAGTTTGTCAATGTAGAAAGGCGTGGATTCATTTTACAAACGTCAGAAATGGGGCTCCATTGGAGGTGGAATTAACTCAATGGAAAACTATGGTAAACTCTAACAGATGTTCATCCAAAAAGTCAACACAATATTGTGTCTATCGACAAAGCTTGATGTCATTGAAATACAAATATTGAATATATATATATATATATATATATATATATATATATATATATATATATATATATATATATATATATATATATATATATATATATATATATATTATATATATATATATATATACATATATATATATATATATATATATATATATATATATATATATATATATATATATATATATATATATATATATAACATATATATATATATATATATATATATATACATACATATATATATAATATATATATATATATAATATATATATATATATATATATATATATATATATATATATATATATGCATATATATATATATATATATATATAGATATATATATATATATATGTATACATACTATATATATATATACGTAATACATATGCATATACATATATATATGCATACATATATATATATATATATATATATTTATATATACATATATTTTATATATATATATTTTTATATATAATTAAATATATATGTAAATATATTTATATACATATATATATATATATGAATGTAAATATATATATAAATATATATATATTTATAAGCATATATATATATGTCTACATTTGTATATATATATACAAATATATATAAATAAGCAAATAAGAGATTAATAGATGTGTGTAGGGAAAGATGGATATATAAATATTTATATATATATATATATATATATATATATATATATATAGACATATTTATATATATATATAAATATATATATACATATTTATATATATATGTATATTATATATACATATATATATTTATATATATTTCTATATATATATATATATTCTTATATATATATAATATATATATATATATAATGATATATGTATATATATATATATACATATATATATGTACATTTAAAATATATAACTACATAAATATCCATCTTTATATCTGTATACATACATATTAATGTATATATGTATATGCGTTGATATATATTAACATATATGCGTATATTCATATAGGCGTATATATTGATGCGTATAGATATATACATATATATATATAAATATCGATATGAATATAAACATATATTTAACCACACATGATTATATTTATATATAGATATGCTTATAAACATATCTATATATGTATAGGTTTATATGTATTTGCTTTTGTATCCTACTATAAATATATACATATATATGCATATATCTATACATATATAAATGTATGTATTGATATATACAAAACTATCGATATAAGATATACATTTGTAAAATTTCAATCTAAATATATCTATATGTATAATATATATGTTAAAATGTATATATGTATATATGTATAAATGAACATATATATTTATACATATATGTATATATATACATATTTATATGAGTATGTATTGTTTTGTGCATATTTATCCATAGATTTATCCGTGTATATATACATATATATATATATATATATATATATATATATATATATATATATATATATATATATATATATATATATATATATATATTTATATGTATATATATGTATGTGTGTTTGTGTGTATGTGTGTGTCTACACTACGAGCCATTAGTCCCACTTTACTTTCTTCGTTCTAATCTACAAGGGGTGGAGTTACTTTGTGTAGGACTTTACTGGGAGAGTGTCTGTTATGAGGAATAGTGCTTGGCTTCTGATTGAGTAAATATTACATGTATAAACTATTGATTGTTACCTTTACATAAATATCGTGAATAACCATTGCCATTACGAAGTAATCTAGTTGCAACGCCCTGTTAACTTTTTAATTTCGTTAATTCTTACCGCAATTTACATTTTGTGTAATAACTGCGGGGATGCAGGTATCGACCTTTTGTGGTTGCTCCTCATTTATTCTTAACTATTCGTGCGTGCAACTCTTTAGTATGAACTAGTTTTCTACTATTTCATCGCTCAGAATAACATCCATGCATTGGCATTTAAAGTTTGAGTAAATTAGGATTCTATATTTATGTTTAGACAATCGGTCAATTGTATTCAAATTGATCTAGAAAAAGATTTTTGCACCTAGTTTAAAAGTGACGCATTGATTATAATGTCCGAGTTTCCTGAATATGGCGCTAAGTATATAATGTGCCACTATGCTATTGACAAAGTGAAATGTTGTTTACTGCTTTAGAATAATTGACCTGCGTTATATGCGTCTGGGTCATTCGTAGTTTGCCATGCGCTAGTGGATATATATGTACAACGCACCACCTTGATCTTCTATGCAATAGGCATTAGACCATTGACATATTATGCTCTAGTCTCTATTTCCAATCTGTTGCGTAAGGTTTCAATTTTATCGGGTTTTGGAATGTGTGACTAATGTCACTCGGATGAGCCAACGTATCACCAACGAATGTGAGGAACTCTGGAGTTTTATTACCAGATAAAGAAATGGAATGCTGAACAATTAGGGAACCTTTATTGACAAGGGACAGATTTATTGCTGACACGATCGCTATTTGTCTCATAAAAATCGATCAATTTGAATGCAAGAGCAATTATCGTGGAACTTAAGTTTATATACACCTATAGTGAAATATTGAAGCATAGTGAGCGAGTTTGAAAATCTATAGGAGTTTCTAGTTATCATTAGCTGTATGAATTGATGGGTTACGTTGAATTAAGAGCGGCATCTATCCACAAAATAAATAAGTAATGTCAGAAAACTGATCTCTTTTTTTTTTCTAAAATTCAAGTTGGTTTATATGGATAGATGTTCGGTATATTGAGAGGTTGTCAATGACGGCAATGAAAACATAATGCTATTTCCATTCGTCTTTTTCGTCGTGATCTACGAAATAGCATTTCTACATTGTCCATGATAAGGCTGATCGTCGATATATAACCGCCCATTACATTACCAACTGCCTTGTCAGTTTGGCAGACTGTCTGATCTGATGATAAGACCCTTCTGTTTAGACCGTCTTCTTTCCTCAGATAAAGCGGACCAATGTGCTGAAGCTAGTCTGCGTCCCAGACTCAAGGGGTTCCGCTCAATTCATTAGACACTTTCGTTAATCTTCGTGATCAATCAACGCATAGGTTGTGACCCGGATCGACCTTAGTTGCGCGCGTCTGGCTCATCAAACTGACTTGTGTCACGCACCCTCGGTTTTATGTGACGTTATGTACATGACTGTGGTCTGCGTCCAATGAGAACACACTGAATGTCTTCTGGAATTATGGAGCGTCTCAAAAGTTCAAATTGGCACCACAACAAGCGCTTTAATTGCTTTGCTGCATGATAGTATGTTTACGTAATGCAGTCAGTAAAAGAAACCAGTTGTGTGTCTGCTTCTTTGGCCAACTGTGTGATTAACGGAGCCGCTCAGCGTAAAACAACAAATCGGGGTGATGTAGAATGTGTGCCCGGCTCAAAAATCACTCGTCCGGTTGGACAAGTTTACTTGGCAAGTCACTTGTCCGACATGACAAATCACTTGTCCCGGCAAGCGGACAACCATTGGTGTCGAACCCTGACCCATTCCAATCATTGCATCGAGAGCAGTAGCTTTCCCCGCCCAAGCAGGCACATTCACTAAACAGCCGTGACGCACCAAGCAGCCGAGCGAACAAATCTTTTGATACCACGCCATGTGACTGTTGTGCGTAATCGAGGGCTTCCGTCTGAGTCATTTCCATGTTAAGCCAGAGAATATACTTGAAAGTGGTAAAACGGAGCGCAACAAAACCAATATGGCGCCGAATCTTGGGAAAATTTGACACTGACCAATGAGAGACAATGAGAGTGACCGAGAGACACGGCTTCTGATTGGAGCATCTCAAATCTGGGATGCTGCATCAGTTCAAGGCCGCATCCTAGCCTAGACTCTTGGCGAGACTATTGAATATCATTAACATGTAAACAGGGCCCGATGCCAAGGGGCTAGGGGACCTTGACTATGCTGAAGCAATGATGTATAACCTTTTAACATGCGCTGTGATAAACTGTATCTGCATGCCATTGCTTGAAGGGCGTGACTTAGCAAACGAATGTATATAAGATTACCAGTGTGGCATAAGCAAGGCACCATATAAGTGGCAGTATGGGGTAGTTCGACACAATCTGCCAGTGCTTGCTTTCGGGCCTCATCATGAGGTATTAAATCTGGGAATAATTTTACCATATGGATATACTCACGTTTGATTGCTTCGCCTGTAATAATTAGTGTGGAATTATCAGTTGACTGCATTAAGAGAAAGACCTAACTTTTGCATGTGTATAATCCGTTACCTACATTACGCAACCAGATTATTTAACACTTACAACATTATTATCTATTAATAATCCTTAATAGTACTACGATTTCCGAAATAATTACCAACCCGATGTTGTGGCCTACTTTAGCGCACGACACGGTATTGGCAATCCAAGGCCTACGCTGTAGATATTGCTCGTCTCATGTGTAGGCATCGTGCCCCGCTAGTGGAATTAATTCGCATGCATGCTATTTACTTCATCTAGAGTTCAACGATTAATTGAAACAAACGTCTTAAGTCTGTGATCTCGGGTTCGACAATCGGAGTTTGCCATTTCAACTGTATTCATTAAGAATTGATGCAGCCGAATGGACTCAAATCTGAGTCTGCCAGCGAGCTGCAAGCCCAGACATAAACATAGCTGTCCAACAGTAATATTTCCAGGCTAACGCCTACACGAATATGAACAAAAACATGAATGTTCCTAAAACGAAGCTCAACATAATGAGCCTGCTCGTATAATGGGACGCTATCATCACTTAATCACATGACGCTAATTACCCCGCACGCTGTGGCCGAATAATAGATACGGATAATGCTTTACAAACAATCGGTTCGCTTCGGACAGGGTTTTGTTACCACGTGAACGATTTAGCTCGCGGTTGATTCTAATTAGGACTGGTATGCGTGATGATCATAGTGGTTGTGGGTTTCTATACGAATAAAATAATTATTCACGACCTGTCATATTACAATTTAAGTATTTAATTTCATAAACGTCATCAAAGGCGCCAGGAATCACTGCTCATATGATTGAATTTACGAAATGTACGCAACAAGGTTACACACCCACCTGATAACATTGCAGACATTGATAATGCCCCTGAACCATACAATTTGCGGATCAAAACGCTGCAGACAAACGACGCGGTTGATTTGGCGATGAAAATTCCGATTGACTCGTCAAAGACCAAGGCACGTCATTCACACTGACTGTGAGCGCTCGAATATGCGCTCGCTGTTACGTCATAGCATTCACGCATGATAGACTAGCATTGCTGAATTGACCACCGCAACGTTTTCTTTTTTGTCTACTGGCTGCTCGGAATTGTATCAAAAATAACCAAGCTACGCGCAGAAAACATGACAGTATCGTCTCCAAAAGCATAATTGATTCAACGCCCATTTTTGATACTCCTAAATTTCATCTGTCAGCTTTTACTTGTACGCTAGTGTCTAAAAAATGTAAAAGCTCTGCTGAACATGATTGTACTAGGTATATATGGTATCCTTACATGCTAACAGCATGCACACCATGCTGGATAAACGTACATAATGCACTGGATAGACGAGTTGCAGTGAGTTAGTGTTTGACGCGACTCTGTTCTCCCATAGAACACTTCAGACTCTATCGGGTTTTGGTTGATTTTAGCAGATATATATGATGATACTATGCGTACTGATATTGAAGCTAAACGATAGAGCACGTGTTCAGCAGCTGGTAGCTGTCAGAATTGCACAGAAAAGGAAGGTAAAATAAGCCTCTCACGGAGGTTTCTACGACCAAGCTATTATTTGTGGAAGCGCCAATAAATGAAAACATATGTGTAAAATGTTATTTATGGATATCTAGTGCAATGGATAGCACGGAAGATATAGCATATTGGCGAACATTAATGGTGACAGTGATGTATTCTGACAGACTTGGCAGTTTTGTCATACTTCGGCTGAATACGAGCGAAAGCTGATTATCCATACACACTTCTTTGCAGCGATGTTTATGAATTTTATAGCATACATGATAGCACGGAAAGAATCGTGAGCGGATGACGGCAAACATAAGTCATGATTATATCACAGAAAGGCAACTCTTGCCGGCACGCGTACGCCTACCTTGGCAACGCCATTGATATGTTTCTTTCTTTGATGTGTCAACCAATAGCACACGCCGATGAACCGGCATGTAGGTAACAACTGATATCACCTATACTCTTATACAGTTGGCTTGGTGCCGCGCTCTCTTTGAAAGTAACTGACAATATTACAGTTTTGTTTGGTCGTCAAACCTTAAACGACTATTAATTTCCAATGCAACACAGCATGCAATATGTACAGAGTAGCTATGACATATAAAGAAGACAGCTATTTAGTTCATACATCACATCTCAATGGTTTTGAAAGACAAAACATAATCGTTATTGCATAACGATATGTACTGTTTTGGCAAAACATGGCCATCTTAATTGCAATGAATCAGTTTTCCCGCCTTCAAGAGTTTACGTTTCCATGTTATCAACATGTAAAGACGCTTGTCATGAGGCCCCGCCCTGAATGAATCACATTGAAACACACTACGGAATCGCCTTGTGAGGTATGGGAATTGCTTGGGGTGGGATGTCACTGAGCAATATGCCTGGATTTAATGAATTTAGTCTCTTTTAAATGAGATGTGACAATGAAATTTCAATGCACTAATTATTTTCAAAGAGGATGCAATTTTGATCTAAAGCTTGCAACTACTTCATTAAGGTCAACAGTGGCGCAGCGATGGTTAAGTCCTAACCTGCCTTCAGATCAAACCCGAGGTTACTAATTGCTCTATGTACACGTGTACATAGAGCAATTAGTAACCGCGAGTACGTCTCTCGTGGTACATCGTAGGGTTTTTGTAGGGCCTCGAAATATTACAGAAACTTGTGCAAACGCTTTCATAAACTCACATTGTGCGCGCTAATTTACTCGCATTGGCCGTATATACCGAGGCATTGTATGGTGGGTAACTTTGACAGAATGACTTAAAGCCGCTTAAATTAACAATGGTACTACCACGAGTGAGATCAAAAGTAATACACTTTGATCCGTAAATTATGACTCGCAGCGCATTGTATTATTTTATTTTACTCGACTTTAAATTTCAAACGTGTCGAAGTGCCACTAAGGTATCATGTGTACAGCCACGACGGTATTCGCACCTGTCACTATCATACTACTGTCATTACTAAGTTTTTGCCATGGAATTAAATATCAGAGTCAATCGCCCGTGGACGACGCCATGATTTATAGTGTCGTACCTTGTATGTATATTAATCCCAGCCTGTGATTCCTTTACCCAGAAAGTCCTATATACGTTATCACTTATGACTCTCTTTCGTATATTGTGTTTAAGCTACCCGTGCGTTTAATGGGTTAATATATTATGCATTACTCTTATTGCCGGTTGTGACTTATTGCGGACAATGTGCATGATCTTGCTGATGCATATCTAATAACTTTAAAGTAAAACCCAATGTATGTCTCAATATATATTATGTCGCCAGCCAAACATATTGGCTCTCATTGAGATAATTGACCAAATTTACTGGCTGATTCGCCTTGTGGCGTTAGAAATTGTAACATCATTACAGCACATGTGACACATGATGTGTTTAGGCCCGAATGATTCCGAGCAAACATTCTGATTGCAAAGTCTATTCATAGTGTTATTGAAATGTTGTGGGCGCAGCAACCCTGTAAGCAAAGGGCCAATTGATCGTGCTTTATACTGATGGAATTTTAACCAAGATCTTAGGGATCAACCTTGTTGATGTAATACCAAGTTTCCAGTGTAATTACCTAATATTACCCTGATGGAAATAATATTACGCAGGTCCAAGAACATATAATGGGCGTTTAATCACAAATCTGACTCATCCATCATACTACACGCACAGGAATATCAGGTTATATAAGTCTAATTTGCACCATGCTCCGATTTCTACAACCATTCCCCACTTCCCTGTTTCCTTTTCACGTAGTTCAGCAACACCATATATATCATGTGGTTTGACGTTTCCCAACCCGCGGTTGTACTGTGCTGCTACAAACTAGAACCATGCTAGTATCATAATGTGTGCACGAGACCCATTTCTTACCAAAATCGAATCGTTACATCTAACAGCAGGAGCATAGGTATCTTGAAGTGGCACAATGCTGCAACAGCTGCACATGGTCTCATTAGCCATACACCCTCACATGCGTTCATCGTGGCTCTATACTCGATACGTATATACCTACCCCTCGTAGATTAGCATGTTGGCTACGAGTCGCGACTATGCAGTCGCCGTCATACAAAGCACTCATAGGACCCGACTATTTGGTTTATGGAAAACTGTAGCACTGGCATAATTTTCCCAAAGGTCCGGATTTTTTACTACCTCACATATAATGCACCGCTATCAAGGTATATATAAAGCGCGCATTCGGTGGTAGTAGCTCAGAAGCATAGCTGTCCGATATACTGCGTCTTATCTACAGCAAGATATTTACACATCGCTCAAATTTATTGTACTTCCACTGATTACTTCTTTTATTATTCATTTGAAGCTATTCAGACCAAACACAAGCCTAATGCTTCGCATGGCTGGAGGCAAGAACATTCTTTGTCACTTAGCGCATCTATCATACATCCCTTTTGCCTTGGGCACGATCAGGTGCCCAATATATTACAACCTCAGGGGAATACCAAGGTAGGTTATTGGTCGATCATTGGGTTAGCATTGAACAATTCTGGCACGGTGTGATTCACGTCTCCATCAAAATTGCTGCTCTGGAGTACAGTGAATCTACTTTAGATTCGGGTTGACAGTTCGTCTGCAACGAGCTGTTGAATGTTGCCGTGTGTGAATTTAACAAAAACAATGGCCGAGTAATTGCTGCGGTAAAGATCAGATCGTTATCGATTGGCATAGCAATAACAATATACGCGCTAACATAAGGTTGCCGGTTAAGCGACAATAGCCCTGATTACTCCCAAACTATATAGTAGGTATATTCTTTCTTCATTAATTTGCAATATCCAACAATGCTGTCTCCGTATCATGAAGGGTCAAATAATACTTTTTTACGCTTGGCGTAGAAACGTTCTGTTAAGTAAATAGGAACATCGACATCGATGCTTATGAGTGTTTTATGTGTGTTATTGCATTACTCAAGAGTATAATTCCAATATGAAATCCCTCATGGCTACAGCAATGCAGCGGGCAGTTATTGCATTAACGTATTTGGACAATCCAATAATTAAGTTTAAACGATATTTGTCATGGATCATAATGAGGTTTTTATTATTGACGTTCCTTAAAGAAACATTTTTCAATCCGTCCTTATGCAGAAGCATATCTCCAGCATGGATGCATATTGCATTTTGTGTTAAACCCTGCGTCAATACCGTTTTTCTCAAAAGCACATCCTACAAGAACAAGTGTGTGAGCGGGTTCATTGCTAGGTCAATGAGTTTGATACAATAGTTATTAACTATGTAAATCAGGATAATGTTCGCTATACTCAATAACCTGTGATAATATGCGGTCAGTAATACCCCAGCGGGCATCATCTTTTACGCAATCTGATCAAAGCGTTAACGTCTCAGGTTCTGGTATTATGTGATCATTTTAATGATGGACCTGATGGGATTGATAATGCGACACAAATGATTCACCTTATACTCTAATATTGAAGCTGCATCTATGTTTGTTGCGGACTGATAGTAAAGGTACATAGAATATAACAATTTGCGTGCATGTCTTTCCCTAGAGAATGAATTCAACAAACATATGGTGCAGCGGTTTATTGAAAGGTGGTAGAGAATGCTGTTCCGATACCAGTAATATGTTTCTCCGTGACCACATACTTACAGCGAGGTCCTTATGAACCTTCAACCACCATCTCTCTGAGCTGCCAGTTATTATTACTTAACGTTTACTGCTGTTGCTATGCGATACACCAGCTCTAGATATCCCAAGTAACTTTATATGCAGTAAACTGCGTGGGTAAGGCCAAATATACCTGCGTTCATCTTGCGCTTATGAATATATGTTCACTACATATTATATCGGGTCATTCAATAAATATATGACACAGCTGTGTTTTCTTTGATCACCAAAGCTTGCTGTTGCAATTCGGAAATAGCGTCGAACTGGGCGGGGGTGGATTATTGCCGATTAAACTGCAATAGCAACAAGAATCACAAGCGCACTATTATCATTATGCAAAGTAAATATCAAAGAAGGGTAGGGTGTTACGCTACAAATAATGAGGCTATATGGCTACCATATTAAGACGCATATGCTCTTGCGTTAGAAATGATACCATGCTAATTACCCTAGCAAGGGGTGCGCAGTGGCTAGTAGACTTACGGAAATTGACATTGCATATGGCTGCTTGCGTTTGTGATTAAGTGACCCTGTTGGACCAGAAGTCTGATCATAATTGACTTTGTTTGTATGCTGTAAATGAAGACGCTGGAATCAGGTTGAATGAAACCATCGCAAGTGCAAATTATGCTCACGTCTCCTGCGTTAAATTGCTTAATGTTACCTGCCAAAAATATGTTTGCTAGTGGATTTTGTCTTTTGTTTATTCCCATTCTGTTGTGGGAAGTTTCGGTAACAATATCCCAGAGCTCTTGAACATATGAATACTGTCACACCGGGATCGATTGAAATGACTAATCACCTTTGTGAATCATTCCAGCGTATATAACGGTGCATTGTGAAGTAATGGTATTGTTGTTGAGACATTTTGCTTACACAAACTGGAATTTTCCTTTGAATATAAATAGCCTGAAAGCAAGAGACAAATTGCAGGAAATGTGTGAACTGTAAAGCATAATGAAATGCTACAGAAAGCAACGAATTTTAAATTTAGAACTATTTCTTGCTGGCATTTATTGCATCAGTTTGTAGGTGACTACATATATTGAACAGTATCTAGATCAAAAGTTTTTGATGCAAGATCACCAGTTATTCTACAACTGAAACGTTGACAACTGTAAATGGGACGTTCTCACGGAAAATCATCAAAGCGTGATCAAGTGTATGATTGTAGCCTCGCCGATCGTAGCTTGATATTGGACTCGTTACAGACGTCATGATACACGTCACACTGCTTTTGTTCACTAGCAATCGCCAGGTAATTGTAGATGAATGTATGTCAAACTTGTGTGGCTGCATTCCTGATGCGATTGAGATCTTTGTAAGTTGCCGTGGACGAGGAGTTTACTAGCCCATGTTTTTAACAGTTGCACCATATCGTTCATATTACATCCACTAAACGTCGTTTCTTGAGCTCAGGGCTCCCATGGGCATGCTGCAGTGACTCCCATGGGCATGCTGCAGTGACTCCCATGGGCATGCTGCAGTGACTCCCATGGGCATGCTGCAGTGACTCCCATGGGCAAGCTGCAGTGACTCCAATGGGCATGCTGCAGTGACTCCCATGGGTATACTGAAGTGACTCCCATGGGCAAGCTGCAGTGACTCCCATGGACATGCTGCAGTGACTCCCATGGGCATGCTGCAGTGACTCTGATGGGCATGCTGCAGTGACTCCCATGGGCATGCTGCAGTGACTCTGATGGGCATGCTGCAGTGACTCCCATGGGCATGTTGCAGTGACTCTGATGGGCATGCTGCAGTGACTCCCATGGGCATGCTGCAGTGACTCTGATGGATAACGATTAGTTTGACAATTCATCACAATACGTAAACGATAGAAGGGTGATGTTTCGCAAGCCAAGTCGGAATTGGTTCATAGAGGGTAGTTTGTAGCTAGATGCTTTATTGATGTGGTAAATATCATTTATATTCGTTCTCCTAAACTGATTGTTGATCGAACACCACATGTGCTGGGTGTAGAACAAACTCCCAGCAGATCAAAACTTTCGCATCTGTTAAAAACGTCTCAGACAACCAAGTTATTTTCCCTTCTTCTGCATGTTAGTGCAGAGTAGTTTTGACAAGTTTTCGGTCGATTGAAAGTTTCTATCTATAAGTTTGACGAGCAGGTCTCTTCAATCCACGTGGGCATTGTATGGACATATAATATTAAATAATATGTTCCCATTTTCACCCTGAATATTATCTTACTTTCCCAGATAGTTACTTACCTGCCTTTGCGGATAATTGTACACACGTTACGCAAAAAGGATAGCAAGGCCTATGCTATTTATGATGCTCGCCTGTTTTCGAAGAAAAGTTTATTTCTTTCGTTGCAAGATAATTGATAGCTCAGCTAAGCCATACACAATTATACTCGACATTTACACTCTATAAAATGTTGACACTTTCCGTCAAATTAACTAGCTACTCAACTTAATTGACGGAATACTACAGGTCGGAGCCTTTAAGTCTGATTATACTAGAACCCAATGTACTGAGTCTAGAGACGTTTGTCGAAGTAGCCTACATCTAGCGTCCTTAATCCAACAGCTTCATATTTGGAAGATGAAAGATACAGCACGTGTTCAAGGGGTGCTTGTTTGCATCATCGACTAGAACAGAAAGTCATATAAGCCTTATATGTTATGCTTATACGCATGAACTATTATTTTTGGAAAGGCAATTATGTTGGTAGATCTGGCCAATATGAAACAATGCAAAATGTCTACCGTAGCCGTGTTGTCACAATTTTTCCGAAGATGACGACAGGATTATTTGACCCAAGCTGTTTCTTTGTTTTATCGACCATGATTCCCATAGTATCTGATATAACAGGAGGCGTGAGCTGACGATCTCAAATATAATCGGCACTACAATACCGGAACGTCAATTTCTACTAGCTGCCTCGTGTGTATTTCATGTGCATATTTACCCTTTTATTCCGTGAACAATAACTATGAGTCGATGTTCAGACAATTTTAGCTTTATTTGATTATATTTGTCATGATACCGACCCTTGCTGCTTTAGTTATTACATATATGGCAATTCTAAATAAAAAGGGAACATGTGCAAGAAGCTTATGAACGAATAAGTATTCTTCTAACTCTCGCAATAACCATTACACGTGTCTTAATATCAAATTAAGTGAAAGTTGCAGTTCATCATTTATATTGTTATAGAAATCAGGGCCACGAGGTTATGCATATTATCATGTTGTGCAGCTACTGCGCAGCGTCAACAACAATCATATACCCTACCGCGTTCGATGGACATTTTACCCTTTTATAAAGGTTTGACAATATCAACGCAATCCTTGGACAAATGATAGGTGCAGTTATTCGTATTTTATCGCTATACTGTATTACATTGTGCCATAATCATAAGCTGATAAGTGTGCCATTTTGAGTATTCCCCCATAGGTAAATACTACATGAATATCAACATATCACATGAACCATCCCTGAATATTAAGCACACGCGTCCTCGTTGTTTTCTTCCTGACATTGCATTCAAATTCACTTTCACACTAACTAATATTGCTTCACATATACCAATTAATTTGGATTGTTTATAGTGAGATGCTAGCTGCGGCACGGGTTGTACAGTGTTTACAGAATACTCCTCTCCAGAACCTGACAGAAAAATTACGATTAATGTCAACAGAGTGTCACGATAATATGCCACTAAATCAATTACCGTCTGAATAGCTGGAATATATCAAAGCTCTCACAATAAGCAAGCTACTATCAAATTAGAATCGCCGCAACAGGCGATATGAGCAAGACAATTGATGATAATATACAGTGCACTTCCCTCTTTACGTGCGATACACCTTCACGCCTGCTGGCTGGACAAAATGCAGGTCAGAAACTCGATGTGAATGCTACCATTAGCTCCTGTGTGCAGCGAGTTATTTAACCCTGCACTAGTATGGGGGAGTGCTACCTCTTGTGGAAGGTTATTGAGGGAGACAGTGAATCTATTATCTTAGTAGAAATACGTCTACACGAAGTCTGCTAATGGCCATAGAGTAAGTGACTCGCTGCCGATTCGGCCTGTGAGGTGTGAGGATTCCGCGGGGGGGGGGGGGGGGCAAACGGGAGGGTTGGGGGAGGCACTCGGCAATATACCAGGATATGCGAGTCATTGTGTACGGGCGACATTGACGCGGCTTTGTAATTTGAAATATTGAGTTATTCTTACGGAAGCCACTATCTTGTAAGGACTAAAACTCCTTAAGTTATGAAGATAGTTAGAGACGTAAGGATGGTCGATTATTAGCTCGACTCCACATCCAACCCGCTTGGCAGTAATGTCAATAATAGTTCTTTAGAGAACTGCTGCGATCAAATCATTCTGTATAGCTATCACGGTACATTTAAGCAGTGTCACCGTTAGAGAAAACAAGTAAGAAACCATACATACCGAGGATTTTTCACTGTGGGGAGATTTGTCTGATTTTCTTATGATTCTTTGTCTTTAGAATGATACCCGCCAAACAAGTAAGATCCATGCTTAAGACACCCATTATGGCAACACTATTGGAGCTACTTATTGTTCACAGACCAGGAATACATCTAACTGTACCATGCTTTGAAGGGTTATTGACCTTTTCCTTTAATTCGTACACCCAACTAGGTGCTGTTAAGGCTATCATAGGGCACTACTATCACACTTTTGCAAACAGTCGTTTTTCGCTGCCGCTCGTAATCGATTCTGGTCGTAAACGAGAAGACAATGCAAGAAAGGTCCCCTTACGTACATACATTATCCGTTGCATATGTAAGTGCGATACAGCGAAAGATAAACATTGCGGCATTTAGCACATTTCTGTTGCTGTTTGTTGCCGGAAACAGCCAAATGCAGTCGTTTCTATATTCCTAATGGAAGTTTAACATTCAAATCAACGCTCGGATAATGGGCGTTTAGTCTTATATCAGACTTCAATAATGTTTCTATCAATCATGCTTACTACAAATAACCATAAGACTTCGATGCTTACATGAGGTCATAGTAGGGAATATAGCTATGGTTTGCCAACGAAAACGCACTGCTTAAAACACATAGCGCTCCATGGACTTAACGATACGTTAGGATGGATAATTAGTTAACGCCTGCTTCCTCAGGGCTTACTTATCCCATTCACTCTTTGTTTGTAGCGCTGCATAATTTATTTCCTACGGACGGATAGTTCCTACTCTTAGTTGAACTATCGCTTTTGTGCGGCCCTACTCCAAACCAGCTCCGACTAACTGGCATCCTTCTGCTCTCCATATGATGCACATAAGCAAGGTAGCTGCTCAGCGCTTGTGGGGCATGCTGTGGTACTAGTTCTGGGAGCGAACCGATCGACATTTTCTGGTTCAATTGGTTCGAGCCTGTTCTGACTGAACCAGGCTTAATCCAAGACGTGGTTGATTACACGATTGTGTATAACAAAATGTAAATGTGTTTGTCATTTATCATTGTCGTTGTGAACATCAGCAGAGGTTTTTGCGTATTGGAACTCTTGATCATCCATGTTTGTCATTGAACAATTGTGAAAGAGTGCAATTTCTGTCCCGATTGAAATTAACTCTCTAAAAATATGTAAAGGTTGTTTGATATCCAGCATGGAAAGTCTCAAGTGGGGTGGTCGAATGTTACCCAGGCTGAATGTTACCTATGTGACTGCAAAATTGTCGCCAATGTGGTAGCTTTTGAGGTCGAATCGATTGGCATGCAACTGCAATATGCGCAATAACATGACGTCAACAATTGTAAAACAAGCACCAGGCTATTGTTTAACACGGTGCCAATGAGGAGGATATATTCTCTCCAAAGTGAATATCTCACAAAGCCACGACCAATAACGACATGTCCAACAATGCATGTTTCTGTGGCAACGATAAAAACTGATCAGCACACTGATTTAGCAGCAAAGACACGCTATGCGCTTTTTGCTTTAATCTGGGTGTTCGACTTACTAGAGACCTACCATAGGCAGGGTAATGAAGTTGACGGATGTAACCATACACTACATAACCGTTGTGGGCATCACACCGGGACGGCCATTTTCCATTAACGATTACAATAGGCAACGTGATGGGAACATAAAATCTATTTTTAGATCATTATCGGTAGTACAGTAACGACTAACGTTCATGTGCGGAGTTAATATCAACTTCCTGCTGCATGAATTTAATTCCAGTTGCTTGAAATAGCATCCGGTCTGTGTGAGTAAGGTTATCCATTTTACTCTCGCAGTTAGAAAAACACCATTCTTAATCAACTAAAGTACAACGTGCAGTCCATCATTCATCTTAATCGGTAAGTTAAGGGCCATGAGGTGCTGCATATTATCACACTGTGTAGCGAGTGCGCGAAGTCTACATCAGAACACCATCTCCTATTGCGCTTATTCTATTACCGTTGATGTTACTAAGACAATGCCCCCCACCCACCGCTTGCACCTGTCAAATGTAAGTAGCATACCATGAACCGGGTGGAAAAAGTAGTAGAGCGGTAGTTCTTGTATATTACTCAATAGGACAATGCTGCATGAAGGGTATCGATTTATCAACGTTGTATATTGCCCGTCGCGAAATGTTTAGCGGATGCATCGTGCTTTTCTCTTTTGTTATGTCCAAAATGGCCGCAATGATTCCAGTCAGGTTACTCTTACTAGTTCTCACTATTTGCATATTATGCGTTTATCGTGCCTAATGTTCAGAGTGTTTTTGAACCAATCGACATAGTACGCGTGTACTTACGTGCAACGGTTGCGTCTGTCGTTTCATCACAAGCTTGCAATGCAAAAACGCGCAAAGGGGTATTCATAAAAATAGTAAGTAATAAGAAGACGCCGGGTTGTTTAATGGTACAGCATGCGCTGCTATTGTGTTAACCATCTCGACCGCAGCCTCTAGCAATTGTGCCAGCACAATGGACGAAGAGGCTGCGGTCAAGATGACAGCGACATCCACAATACGTGTTCTTCTCTATTGATTGACAGCAACATCCACAATACGTGTTCTTCTCTACTGATTGACAGCAACATCCACAATACGTGTTCTTCTCTACTGATTGACAGCAACATCCACAATACGTGTTCTTCTCTACTGATTGACAGCAACGTCGACAATACGTGTTCTCCTCTGCTGATTGACAGCAGCTCGCTCACTTTGACTCCACCCCATCTGCATCTAATTAAATGCGAACCCATGGTTTCAGAAAATTGGTCCTAAATCCTAGCAAGATGGGCGTGATGCATGTAAGTATAAAATTAGAGGTACACATTAACGCGAAAAAGCAAGTAGTCTGTACCTGATTACTTATCGCATTTGTACACCACCTGCGGCCTTGGTTTTAGATATTTTACAGTGTGCTCTATGGAGAAGCTTTGTGATTATGTGCGATTATTGTGGTTTATGTATGCAAGCATCAAGCTGTACGAACTTATATAAAGCTTCGCGATAAATGCCATGAAATCGACTCTAGTCTTATTGCGGCAATATATCAACGCTCCTCATGTGCACCTCCATTTTTACGTGCTATGTTCTTCTTGCTACTTAGCTTGATCGAATGCAGATCAAAACTTCGATGTGAATGCTATATACCGAGGCCAATGATAAGCAGGTCAATTGATCTTCGCTGATTCGTTGATGACTTAAGAGTACATGACATGCAATAGTTGAAGCTGGGCTGCATCCCATGTGCACCCTCAAAGCTGCGGTTATGGACAGCAATGTGAGTTAATGTCGATGTGGAAGTCAAAAAGGGAGAATTAATATTACGTTTGTATTGGCGGCGCGGTATGTACAGTGCCATTATTCTGTAGAGTTGTCGTCACCCCATGCATTTACTAGCACTACATACGTAGTCACCATTAATACATACATCATAATGTGGTTCGCCAGTTGCCATTTGCTTCGAAATATCTTAATCAATGACAATATCATTGGAGCAATGCCTAGAAAACAGCAGCCCGTATCGTTCCGCCTTGAGAAGAATCCCTAGGCATTCGATACGGTTTTTGACCACATAGAACTTTCGATGAGATCACCAATAAGAATTTCATCACAGTTAAACTACCCATGTCCCTTTAAGTCAAACGGCGAGCATCGTGACCAGCGAACTTGTTGCACTTGGCAGGTAATATTTCAGACAGCATCTGCGCCGGGCGTTGATCCCAACATAAGAACAGCGCGTCGCAATTTAACACCAATCTTAATTATGGTGCAGACAGAACGTGTTACGGCTAAGAACCGCGCCTACCGTCCACCGGCATTCGAGGCTAACTTGGTGATCTGTAATGAACATGTTTAGCAGTAACAGTGCGCATTTGCAGTATATTCTCATCCAGTACAGTCCCCATGACAAGCACCACTCGTTTCATAGCGTTATATACATCACAGATTAAAAAGGCCGAACTTGTTAGGATTAACCCAATTTGGTCAGGGTCAGTGTAAAACACTCCAACACAGGGCTGACATACTGTCATACAATACTTGCATACTTTCGCTCTGTACAATGATTGCAGACTTTTGGTCATAGCGACTTTCGAAAAAAACCTGATCAAATCGCACTGACGAAGCAATATGGGAAAGCGCATTAGTGGAACTATCGGAGCTGTCGGTAACTCAACAAACGTAGCCAATGCGATATGTGATACAGCGACACTATCGTCAGTTGTGGTACGATCACTACGCAGACAGATGACGCACAGGTGTATGATATTGGTGGGATATTTGTGGCTCTACTCCCTTGGCTGAAGAATATATTCACTTAATTAGGCAATACAATTCTAGTATAAGCCCTGGGTAAGTAGTTTATACGAGGCTTTTACAATTGTTAAGTTTAATTGCTCCATTCCTCCAGGCCAAATGTGTATTTATTGCCATAAGCGGCTCTGTATGCAATGAATAATAAGAACCAACTACGTCACTTTCGGAAACGTAGATTACTTAAGGATTAGACCCCATATTTCATCCATAATCAATCCTTAAGTGAGGCTGACTCTTGTACGACTCCTCGTCTATTTTGTCGTTGTAATGACATATAACTATCTTAACCCATTTCCGCTTTGTGCCGTACTCCAAAAGCGATTAGCATTCCAACATTTTGACGGTGCCAGATCAAAGGGAAGCGCACTGATAAGAATATGCGACAAGACCACATTGCAGCGCGTGTGCTAATCACTACAATTATTGGATTAACGGGATAGGTCGATAAGTGGCTAGCGTAAGCTTTTTGGTTAAAATGCATTCTAAAACAATGTCTAGGCTGTTGCATTGGATTCAAGGAATGTGATTAGATAATGCTCTTCATATGTAGACTAGAACTCAGTTCAGCATGAGCAAATTAACGGCTGCTTGCTATGCGCGGTAGTCATCAGCTTGAAACAAACACTTTGTGAGAAAACGTCACTTGCTAATAAGATAGATGGGGATACACCTGGTGCTGAATGAGTTAGTATTAGACGCTTAAAAGATCATTTTGATATGCTTGCGTCTAGATATTGGTAGATACATGCTGTTCCCTTTGATGGAAGTGAAGTGCTATGCCCGGAGATATAGAAGAAGAACAGCGTCAAAAGGCATTGCACAGGAAAGCTCGGTGATTAAATTTCATAGGAATACGCGGGATGTCATTATTCAGTGCAAAACATAATTGATTGAATTTGGCGATATTAACCTGACACATGTTTGGTAGTAAGGGAATCTAAAATTTGAACATTGGCTGAGATTCAACGTATCGAATGTCATTGATCTATTGGAACCCGTGGATGAAAAACGGCATTTATTTATCTGATTGAGGTCCTTTACTTGCAAAACAGACTAGCCAGCAATACATGTTGCAGAAGCGACGATATTTGACCACTTCAATACGCCGTGTATACTTTAGACTGTCGTATGGTGATGATTATTACGCAATCATGTCTTGTTATTATCCCCATAGCCGTAGACATGGAGCCACTTATTTGTCCATGTTTAACGGTTCCGTCAAGGTTAAAATATGTGAGGATGAGGCTGTAGAAACCACTTAATACGCATCATAGGGGTTCGTACATACGCTGTTGGTATTCTAATAGTATTTTGAAAAATTATAGTGCAATCTGTCCTAAATGTATGTAACTTGTTTGATAGCGGCAAGGTTGCGTTGCCAATGCAATGTTATAACAGATTTTGGATAGTGTGTGACCTCGGCACAGTTATTCACCGTATACGACATGGCTTGATTGCACGTAATATCGACGTGAGTTATGGCGCGATATTTCGAGCTGTTTTTTTGTGTGAGCTGACCATGGTTCCTGCTTACCCATTGCTGCGTCAACGAATTATGACATGCGTACAAATAAATCCATCCATATATATGATTGTGTAAAATACCTACTATCAAATGTCATGGGAGTATTGGATGGCTATCGTTAGTAAGGCACAAAAAGGCGAGCACGGAGCAAGTCGGGAATGGTTGTGATACAATCTCGGTGTCAATTGTTACCATGAAAGGAAAGTCGTTATCACGAGTCGATATAAACTCAACTTAGTCCGTGCGTGTCTGCTATATTTAGCTCGATTGTTTTACAAGTGACGGGTCTCTACAATGACAACAACAAACGCATTAGGCTTTTGCATTGATCATTCCAAGCTGAATAACTGTTCTTTGTTCGCACGTTTCCATGCCTTGCATTGATCCTTAAAGTATCCCGATTTAGCTCACCTGCGGTGTTTGGAGATACGCACACCACCAATGACCAATACAGCAGATATTTGTAGTGGCTTTTACACAGACAATTAAGCAATGTTGTGCTCATCTTGACAAATTCGTCTTTTGCGAAATTGTGCTTGCTGACATATTTAGCGAAGACATTAATTATTCAGACAATAATGAAACAAAAGTCGCAATTGCTTGATATGCACTAAAAAGGCTTGTCATAATGCCTTATAAAGCCTTATAAAAGTGATCGATGATACAATAATCGAACATGTAGGCAACGTGTAGGATTCCTGAAACCTACACTGTTGCAACAGTCAGTCGCTCATATTTTTCTATACTTTTATCCTTCTGTTTACAATAATGGAGACTTGGATCAAATTCATTGTAGCAATAGAAGGCTATAAAGTATGATAGTCGAATGGCAGCAAGTTTATCATTTACTGATTTATGGCTACACTGAAGCTGGATTCTCCAGATTAAAGAAGATATATCTGTAAGTCTTTTCCATATTGATCCAGCACGAATCCCGAATTCTATGATTGCATTGACTTTGTGATATCCTCAAGACACAAACAGCAAATACCTCGTATACAAACCTATTATATGATTGGTTGCCTGATAATCTTGTCATATAATTAGTATTGGAAGTTATCTATGCACAAGATTATCCAATAAACTTATTCCTCCTCGTTCATTTATTCCTGCACAACAGCTCTGTACCACGTATTATTACAATATATATATATATATATATATATATATATATATATATATATATATATATATATATATATATATATATATATATATATATATATATATATATATATATATATATATATATATATATATATATATATACAAGTCCGACCATTTTGGTACAAATCACCAACCATCTTGGCCCATACTTACATTTTGGACGATGATCATGGGGCCAAAATAGTCAGCGTCATCTCATAGGCTTACACAACTGCGCTTCCCCACCAAATTGTAACTTTGTTTGCTACTACTCCGCCTTAGGTTGGAAACTTATTATTCGGTGTAACTATCCACTTTTTTTGGCTTTAACTGCCTTTCCCTGAATTTACATTTTGGCCTTAACGACCATTTTGGCCATGATGAGTAATCGGTCATTATTTGGCTTTGTTCGATGTATATTTGCTTCAAACTTAGATTCATGATTTGTGCGACTTTTAACTTCAATGAACAATTCTTTGTTTCAAATTATCGCTTGAAATGAAGAACATACAAATTTTTAATGAATATATAAATCAGCAGTTTAACGAAAAACTGGCGGCACACGCTCAAATATCTTTACGGGCGGATATAAAAAAAATGGCGATTTTACTGGGAAATCCGGGGTTGTAAGTCTTTGTCAACTCATTTTTGGTGTTTTGTTCTCAATATATATCAGTTTGATAGTTTTTATTTAGATAAATAAGAACAAATAAAGCACTTAAGCTGGGAATTCGAGACGCAGATCAGCATTCAAAACGTTTAGAGAATCTCGCTGAATCTCACTGGTTTTCTCGATCTATGATGTGCAATGTTTCAAGTAATAAATGAAATCATATCGTATCAACGTACTGTTTTTGACATGGGAATGATTAGCCAGATCGTTATATGTTATCAGTTTGCTCATGTCTTAAAATCAAATTGTCCCCACGAACGTATCCGCGGGCTCAAGCTGAAGGTATATTTTGGGATTGTAACAATTCAAGCTTTCCATACCGCATGGAATTTCCGGTACAGGAGCGAGTATAAACAAAGTATATCGGTCAGCCATGACCATTTTACACGCTCTCTTTACATTTGATTCTAATCTGGTCAGTATGATTCCAACGTTTAAATATTGAATATCATTAATGTGACAATGAACGTTATTGCTGCGGAAAGAAATTTCATGTACGACAAATTATGAAATACCCGTAGTTAACAGTGGTTAGCGAGCTTCACCGGGCTGTTCCGCACGTGGGCTCTATCGTTCACGGTTCAAACTCACTCTTACCGACCACTTACACTTTTCCAACAATACCCAGATACCACGTTAATAGGACTAGATGCCTGCAGCTTGGTTGGACAGATCTATCGATTACCATTGATTTGTTTTTAAACGTATTTCCTAAGGTTCATTTAACCGTATTGACTATTGGCCATTTTAGCAAACGGCTTTTGCCTCATCTGTCAGATGTAAACATTGCCTGATCGTGACAGCGGACATGCGCTGGTGGCTCTGTGTTAGTGGGGTGGGGTTACTCTTTCAAATGTGATTTATTTTTCAAAGGTTGAAGATTGATATTTTGCTTTCCACATCCTTAAATTATATACTTGCATCAGTTACCCTTAACATGATCTGTTAATATGATGTATCATTGTAATACACTAAAACATGAGTTCTTTATTACATTCCTATAAGTTTGATTATGTGTTATATGATAGTTCAGTCATGGACAGAGTCACACTTTTGCTATCAATTAGTCAGCAGAGTGATCCTTTAGATCTCAATAATAGCTATCCAAAACAACTGTGCTGGTATGAGTTTACAGCCAAGTTCCACAGCGGCTAGAAGTCAAGAGCCTCTTTTGTCTGGGTATCTGCCACATCAATATTGGTAATAAAATTGTTGTCAAATGTTTAATGTGTGTAATCCAAACAATTGTTCAATGGTACAATCACATCATTTGAATATATCATGCATAAGCTATAAATGACATGGTCATCTGTCAGTCTTGAGCACTGTGCATCTGGTCTAGTGTTGAAGGGTTATTAAGCATATCTGAAGCCCCAACTCACACATGAGGCCTTTTTAGAACAGTGCAGTTCCCAAGATGTAACAAACTGCCTGGTTAGGCATGGCTTGGGAGATCACTTTTGTTGTTGCCCATCCTGGACCTGTTGCTTGCCACTTGTAAGGTATAATTTATGGGACCATTAGGCATGACCATTAATAGTTATGCTCCTCAGCACAGTTTTGCACTGTCCATCTGTCTGCTTGTAAACTTTTGGTGTAACAATTTTTTGATAATACAAGGCACTCTTATATTGATTGCCACTTACAAACCAACTATCAGCCCCTTGTGACCTTATTATTGTAAAGTAATCTCATTAGCTATGTTAACCAAATAGGGAATACCTGTTTCAAATTAAACATGAATCACTCTTATATTGATGATCACTTACAAAGTAAATATCAGCACTGCAATACCTGAGTGATTATCTTAATGGGGAATAATTCTTGATGGCACTTTTCTTATAATGCAAGCTAGAAACTTTACATTGACCAGATCTTGCAAACTTTAACTCATAGCTTTATGGCTTTGACCCCTGACTTGCTAGATAAAAGCAAATTAAATTTGCTTGTTCAAGGAAAGTTACTATTAGCTTATGGTTGTTTGGGTGAATCATTTCTTAAAAAGTTAAATTATTAGGCTCAAATGCTTAAACTTTTTGCATAACTACTTGGCGATGGACTGTTGTTGCTTGACAAGTGGGTTTGGGGGATATTGTTCAGCCCTGGTGTGTCGTTGAATACAATGTTATACTGTAAACGCTATGATTAAATGCTGTCATAACTTGTAAGTGTCAAAAGCAGCAGAGTTTACTAGCCATCGGCATTCTGTCATTATTGTTAGGCTGTGAGATTGTCTAGGTGTTTGTGATGACATTTTGCTCAGCAGCATTCACGATCTGGTAGTGATTAACTGCTTTACCTCCCGTTCTGGGTTTAATATTATGGACCCAGTATCTCTATTTAATCATATTGGAGATACATATCCTCTGTGTTGGTTAATCTGCCCTATTTAGGAAATTTATTTGTTCAAGATGGGCACCAGTATCAGCTGTCCAAACATCACAATTATGCTCATCTATCTCTGCATGATACCTCCTCATATCAAAGGGAGCAGTGTTTTGCTTTAGGACCACTAGGCTCTTACTGCAGCTTCATCAATATTGTGGTTTCACCAATATTGTGGCTTCACCAATACAGTGGCTTCACCAATGTTGTGGTTTCACCAATACTGTGGCTGCACCAGTGTTGTGGTTTCACCAATACTGTGGCTTCACCAATACTGTGGCTTCATCAATATTTTGGCTTCACCAATGTTGCGGCTTCACCAGTGTTGTGGCTTTACCATTTTTTTGGCTTCTCCAATACTGTGGTATCAACAATGAAGTGGCTTCACCAGTGTTGTGTTTTCACCAATGTTGTAGCTTCACCAATACTGTGGCTTCATCAATATTTTGGCTTCATCATTGTTGTGGCTTCACCAGTGTTCCGGCTTTACCAATATTTTGGCATCACCAAGATTGTGGCTTCACCAAGTTTGTGGCTTCACCAGTGTCGTGCTTTCACCAATGTTGTAGCTTCACTAATACTGTGGCTTCATCAATATTGTGGCTTCATCAATATTTTGGCTTCTACATTGTCGGGGTTTCACCAGTGTTGTGGCTTCACCAGTACTATGGCTTCATTAATATTGTGGCTTCTCCAATACTGTGGCCTCTCCAATACTCTGGCTTCACCAATGCTGTGGCTTCACCAGTGTTGTGGCTTCATCAGTGTAATGGCTTCAGCAATATTTGGCTTCACCAATGTTGTGGCTTCTTCAATACTGTGGCTTCATCAATAATATTGGCTTCAACATTGTTGTGGTTCATCAGTGTTGCGGATTCAACATTGTTGCGGCTTCACCAAAGTTGTGTATTGAATTATACTGTGGCTTTATTAATATTATGTCTTCACCAATATTGCGGCTTCACCAATACTGTGGCTTCACCAATGTTGTGGCTTCTCCAATACTGTGGCTTCATCAATATTGTGGCTTCATCAATATTTTGGCTTCAACATTGTTGTGGCTTCACCAGTGTTGCGGCTTCACCAGTATTGTGGATTCAATGATATTGTGGCTTCATCAATATTATGACTTCACCAATATTCTAGCTTCACCAATACTGCGGCTTCACCAATGTTGTGCTTTCACCAATACTGTGGCTTCATCAATATTGTGGCTTCACCAATACTTTGGCTTCACCAATGTTGTGGTTTCACCAATACTGTGGCTTCACCAATACTGTGGCTACACCAATGGTGTGGCTTCATCAATATATTGGCTTTACCAATTTTTGGGCTTCACCAATACTGTGGTATCAACAATGAAGTGGCTTCACCAGTGTTGTGTTTTCACCAATGTTGTACCTTCACCAGTGTTGTGGCTTCACCAGCGTTGTGGCTTCATCAGTGTAATGGCTTCAACATTGTTGCGGCTTCATCAAACTTGCGGCTTCACCAGTGTTGTGGATTCAATGATATTGTGGCTTCATCAATATTGTGACTTCACCAATATTGTGGCTTCACAAAAACACTGTGGCATCAGTAATGTTGTGGCTTTACCATAATTGTGGCTTCCCCAATACTGTGGCTTCATCAAAACTGTGGCTTCACCAATGTTGTGGCTTCATCAATATTGTGGCTTCACCACTGTTGTGGCTGCATCAATATTTTGGCTTTACCAATGTTGTTGCTGCAACAGTGGTGTGACTTCACTAATATTGTGACTTCACCAATTTTGTGGCTTCACCAGTGTTGTGGCTTCGTTAATGCTGTGGCTTCATCAATGTTGTGGTTTCATTAATGTTTTGGCTTCACTACTGTTTACAAATGTTTTGGCTTCTCTTTTTATTATATCCTGTTGAGATTTATCAATCACTGGGGCTTAAAAAGACATGTTTTGTCTAATTGTCATAAAACCATCAGAATGACAAAAATGACCAAAACAATGAGTATTATCTGTATTGGTTGTGTGTGAGTTTGGGTCATCAGTCAGTTTAAGTAGAAGATTTTTATCAGAGGTTCTGTTTACCTAGGAAGACTGTTAAGCTCCACCTGGTCCTAATTGATGGCCCTGCAGTTATGATGTATGCACCTGTGTACAGTGTCACATTGATGTACACTTAATCTGCTCTGTATTTATCTGCAATTCATATAAACTCTTCATCACAAGCCTAGCATGACACAGACCTGGGATTCTCTTTATTACCAGCCCATCGTGACACTGACCTGGGGTTCTTATCACCAGCCCAGTATGTCACTGACCTGGGGTACTTATCACCAACTCATCGTGACACTCACCTGGGGTTCTTATCACCATCCCAGTATGTCACTGACCTAGGGATCTTATCAACAACTAATCGTGACACTGACTTGGGGTTTTTATCACCAGCCTAGTATGTAACCAAACTAGGTTCTGCCTAACATGGCATCATTTTTGTTTGAAGGTGTAAAACTTCTTGAGGCCGGTTAACATCTAACATCGGCCACCCGTCATCGGGACAGGTCAGGACGGGTGGCCATTTTAGTTAATTTCCAGCCCTGTTGCTGATGACTGAACTGTAGACTTATTCTGATCATCTGGTGAATGTTTTGTCACAGAATCAACATGAGAGAGTATAAGTTTTTACTATCTGTACTTAAAAACAAGAGATTGATCCATGTGACATGTGTATTGATGATCAACCTTATCAGGTTGGCAAGAATTAATGTGGTGTTATGTATTACATAGACTTCCTTTATTTCTTATGATATAAGACTGATAAACAGTTTGACAAGTTAATTTTATGTGTGTAACAGAATGTGCAACTATAGCTGGGGCACAGCAGGAGAATCATCTTTTGCTGAATCATATGGACAAGCTGTTGTATGGATTCTCTAATTGTGTCCTTATGGAAACCCACCAAGGCTGGACCTCTTGAAAGTCTATTACTGATAGTGCAACATAAGACACTGCTGTCCTCGTAGTCCCTGCTGATCATGTTCAAATTTATCTGTAGATATGCTTTGCTTGATAATGATATCCTGATCATTGATTTCTGTATATTGTTGACCCTTATGAGGTCAATACATTCAGTCTATTTAAGTCAATTTATTCAGCCGAATCAACTCTGAATGCCTATATTGTGGATGCATTTTTTGTAGAATTTAAGTGACCCTAGATAGGCAAGTGAACAGCAATCAAAGTTTAATCATAAACAAAACAAAATCATCTTCTGCCTTAGGTCTACCTCAACAAATCCTTCAGAAAATTGCATGCAGATGCCTCTTTGTTTTTTTTCCAATT
This sequence comes from Urechis unicinctus, assembly GCA_034190875.2. NCBI lineage: Eukaryota > Metazoa > Annelida > Polychaeta > Xenopneusta > Urechidae > Urechis > Urechis unicinctus. Next base: position 54,931,286 of record CM067342.1, read on the forward strand.
TGTAACTACATGTTATTATGTGGCAAACTGAATAAAGGTGATATGTTTAAAACTTAAAGATCGTTTAATCCATGTTTTAATCGTGTCCTGAGGGGATTTATATCATTCACTCTGAAAGATGGGATTCAGTTAAATTCTCAAAATAAATCTAATGTAAGGCAAGACAATGATGCTCTGTAAAATGAACAAATGAAACATGTAATAAAGAATCCACAATGAATCAATTGGAGGTCAGTTTAACACTCGATGAAGCAAATTGTGAATAGATGCATGAACATATGCAGTTGGACACATCATTATATGACATGCACATACTTTGATAAGTTGCCTTAACTTCTCTGCAGGCTTGCATGATTGCAGTTAAATATTTAACAATGCGAAAATAAATCATTGAAACGTATATTATAAGAGCCAGGACTGGGTTCATAACGCTAACGGCTAAGTGATGCTGCTCAGAACTTCACCGAAGTCTGTCAACCCGACCGATTTGGGAGACACCCAAATAGCTTCAGCCTTTCATTTACTATTTATAACACTTTTTCTTTCATTTAATTGGAACTGATTTAAGATTATCAGCTTGTTGTTTTTGTTGCACCAAATTTAAGCGGATTTTGCAACTTTGGCCATGTGCATCAAGACTGTCGCCATGTCGCACGGAGATAAATAATGACAGGGACGATTGAAGGGACGAGGGATGTTGTCCAACATCGTTGACAGACAGATTACAGTGTTCATGGTGGTTAAATAACATTAAGCAGCCCAAAGTCATCGATATGTATAATAGTTACAGAAATAAAATCAATGATGAAAGTTTAATTATGCATGAGTCGGAATATAAATACGTTAAAATATATGACCCACGTGCATTTTTGACTTGGAATCTTCCGTGCTGCAATATTAGAGACGACAATCTTCAGAATGTTAAGTATCACTAATTCTTGTTAAAACTCGCAGTACCTAAGTATAAAATTGTATCCAAATTATTAACGAGTACGTTGAAGAACTCTTTAAAATAGATGACTTTTATGCATATTTTCTCCGTTCCCCGGGTACATCTGCCACTCGGCAAGGTTCGGAACTTTTCGGAGCAAGACATTGCGTCAGCATTTCGTGGAATCGCGCCGAAAATTTAACTTCACTATTTTCTTCATCGGTCGTTGAATATTGTGAATGTACAGTTAAAATTATATATAAGCAATGAGAAATCGAAAAAAGTTTATTTCGGATCTCGAAAGGCCTAAAAACGCGCAATTCAGTTTGTGTAAGATATATGGTTGGATATATGAAATGGCAAAAATGGTTGGTTATATGAAATGGCCAATATGGTTGGTTTTTTATAAAAGTTCCAAAATGGTTGGTTTTTTGCATGACCAAACTATCACGACTATTTTGGTACAACCATTTTGGCCTAAAATTATTACACTCTTCTAAAATAAGTTTTGAATGAAAATATTAACTCAGAGCTGTTCATGGCAGATGTATAAGATTTTGCATCCGCGATATCACATAATTTAAGCTCTAAAAAGCGAAATAATCGAATGACCCAAAATGGTCGGTTTTGTCGATATTGTCCAAAATGGTTGCAATTGTAAGTATATATATATATATATGTCTATATATATATGTATATACATATATGTATATATGTATATATATAAAAGCATGAATATATGTATATATATATATATATATATATATATATATATATATATATAAATATATATATATATATATATATATATATATATATATATATATATATATATATATATATGTGTGTGTGTGTGTGTGTGTGTGTGTGTATGTATATATATATATACCTATATATATTAGCACGAACGCGACCTTTAGTGGACATGCCGCCAACCTTTCGTAGACTTGGGTCCACGAAAGGATATACCACAATGTCCACATAAAGTCAATGCACTTTTTTTTACAAAATGTTTGCAAATATTTTGGTTTGACCATTTTAACACGATAGTTTAGTCTTTATAATGCGCAAAGATAATCTTTTACGAATGATGTCTTTGTATTTTTAATATTACAGTGAAATAAAATTTTAACCTCTAACCATCTGTTGACATTACCCGTTAGCCTCAATATCCTCCTTACAACCATATATAGTTTGGCCCAAATGGTCACAATGTTTAAACGTAAGAGTAGAATATGTTAATAGTAATTTTTTAAAGATTTAAAGTTTTATAATTCGTCTATTTGCAACTTCGAATAAGTTCGCAAAACGCTTCCAATGGCTCCTTATGATCATATCTACAACAACTATTACAACACTAATCCATAATGACGGAAATTTATTTCAAAATTTCTGTACGCAAATATATATGGGCGCAAAAGATTGGATTTATACGTTTCAATTAGTTTTTGACCATTCGTGGACGACCTTTAGCCATGTTCGGCAAATGTATTTGGTGTGTCGGTGGTCTCCATAAAAAAACAGTAAAAACTTGCAAATACACTGTTGATTAACTTGTTCCCCACATTTACATTGCATGCCCCCAACCGTCACAACAACGAATGTGTCCGTGGTAATAAATTAGACCAAACTACAATCCATACTGACATATGTACCAAGTTATAACGCCGAATAGTCTTACTAGAGATACACAAGCTGTGCTTACCAATTAATTAGACAACACGGTACACACCAATAGCTCATGACGTATTAGTATTGGCTGTGTTAGCAGCCCATTGTAATTAGGATAATCATTCATCAACAATACTACCAACTGGTGAGCCATTAAACTACTGATACCTAGGTAATATGGCTTTTTGGGATTGAAGAAAAACTCTGATTGGGAGCCCCGACAATGCTTTTGAATTTAACCCTGTAACCAGTCCTGATTTGAACTCCCTAAAAAGGCAAATGCGCTATTACAATCTAGTTGTTTTAGTGAGAATTCATGAGCTGCATATATTGTTGCTTGGTTTATTCGTTCGCGGAAACGAGAGAAAACTCATCCCACTAAAAAATTCATTTTGTTCGTATAAATTGTCTATATTCAGTGGGTATAATTGCAGCAGTTCTTCGAGCAATGAGTCATTAACAATTTACGAGAAGTCGTGAAAGCCCTTTATCTTAAAACTTATGCGTGGAAAACTCATGGCGCAAGTGAAGTAATAGAAATGCGTCCATATGTATCGGTTCCTTTATACTCGCAAGCTCTTGGTGCTAATGGTGCTTTTCACATGGGATGGTGTCTGAAAGCGGTAGAAATATTAATCCACACCCTGTCTGGCTGATTCACGCCGCATCATTGTCAATCAAACTACATTTAACCACATTCTATTGATTTGAATATGACTTATGCTAGCCTTTCAGTGTTTTCTTTTTCATCGATGTCATATACGCGTGTATCAAATGTGGTCTGTTTTCCTAGGGACAATCGTTCAAATAAATTATAGCCAGAAGGGGGTCATAGCATGCCTGCGACAGAACAAAACAAGCAAGCAAATATCTTTTTCGTTAAACATACATTAAAGACAAGGACTGTAAGGGTTTAATGGAACGAAACACTCGTTACGGGTGTGCAGCAACCTCGCCCACGAGTACTGGGCTAACTTACTCCTGTATACGGCCACTGGCAGCATGTTCATATAATACACATATGACATATCAGTCTTCATCAGATAGTGTCTTTATATCTATGAGCATTAAGATTAGATAGAATATTAAGGAGAATGTCATCGGATCATGAACGGATTCTAAGCGATTGCAAACCGTCTTCAAATCAGACCTACTTAACTGGTTTTAACCACAAATGTCACATGTCAGTCTTACATTATTACTACATCTGATGGGTTACGGCGTAAAACCATATGTAGCGCATTGGATGACCCTTATATCGGCCTTTAATGCGAGCTTTGCTAAGCTGCATGAATTGCTTTTTTTGTCAGCTGCAATTAGGGTTGCACATGAGTCACTGTTGTTCCTTAGATCATTAAGAATTGACAGGTGGGCGAAACAACCAGGTATCCTTGATCACAATAAGCTTTTCAATTATGAATCGCGCTTAGATATCTGAGCTACAATACATTTGACGGATGACTTGATGTCCTTCAATGTTTATATCGCGCCATGACAAATACTAAATTGTCAGATGCCCAACACAAACTAGGCTGGCTTGATTCTCATCACCTTATTATTACGATTGTTGCTTTCCGAATCCAATAATCTTTATCTAAAAATAACACATATTCGATAATGGGAATGCATTTGTAATGCATAATGATGTCACACGACGGGAGAACTCTTCCGTTTATATAAATCCAGACGTCAGACGATCAATTGAGATATCTAAATATAAATCCGCGCATGATATAAACAAAAGCAGTACTTGGCCTCTAGTTGCCGAACTGCTTTACCTTGAAATAACAACAACAACCGCGAATATATTCGATTGCCACTTGCGGGACATTGCAATAGTTCCCATGGCCTCAACACAACTTGTTTATTTAAGAAGTCAATGACATTACCAGGACGGAAATGTTCGCAGATGTAATATATGGATGCAAGACAAGCTACTGAAATAAGACATTGGATTGAATATATTGTCCAGTAGATGAATGAATAGGTACTTCCACTGCGCAACGGCAAAGTGAATTCTTCGTACACAACCTTGAAATAAATCCGTCCCCGTGAATATGGGTATTCATTTAATTGTAATGGATGACCTGTCAGTAAACCCATTACTGCAAGAGCCTCTGAATGGCAGATTGGTTGATTGCTAGCACTAAATTAATTCGCGAGCCCAATCTACAAAATGTCCTACATTAATTCAACTACACCTTCCAGATGAATTAGGATCACTCTTCTTGAATGAACTTTTGCATATCCCAATTGGGCATTGCACTGAACGGTGAATAAATATAACAAACAACGTGCCTTGAATTTCAGTTTGCTTCTCATGAATTTCAAATATCTCCGAGGTTCTTATTTCTCTTTCACATTAGCTACGAACTACCGTCTTTGAGGACACCCATAAATACCTGGAAAACCAAAGAAGACAAATAATTTTATGCTGAATAAAACCAGACACGTTGCATTGTTCACCATGTGTTACAAAGGAAAGCACGAGTGAACGTATACGAAAACCGTTGCTTACGTTGATAAACTATCACACACTAACAACTGAAAAAGCACAGATGTATTCACCACATCAGAAGGGAATCATTCCGCTGGTCGAACAGTAGCTAGCCGCTAAATTTCTATGCTCACACAGTGATCTGACGTGATTCAAACAGTGTTCGCTAGGGATAAGGCCTGAGGCGGTGGGTAATCATCGATGTCATAACTGCAAACCAGGCAGTACCAAGTACACAGCTACAGGTCCAGAAACTATGATACTATATTCAAACCAACGATTGATATTGGAAGCAAAACACAAAACGAATTAATCATTAGTTAATATAGCTAAGCTTGCTGATCATGAGTTGGGTACTTTTGTTACATTTTGCTACTGTGCGTCACACATTACCTCATACATCCCTCCTACTCCCTCAATGCGGACCGTTTTATATCATACACAGCTTTGTTTCAATTCCATTGTTAATGGACGGAGAGGTTTGTCGCTGAACAAATGGCTTCTTTCGCCCAGTAGTATAGGTAATAGCGGTTCCAGCGCACCTTCACAAATAGAGACCCACCCATCAACGATAAGGAACCCCCCACTTCAGAGCATCATTTACCCACTTAGACTATTCTTTTCGGGGCCTAAGGTCTCAAGAGCTGCCAATAGCTGGAGTCTCCGGACGGTGGACTAAGGACGGTAGGCCTCTTAGCAGGCCATGAGTCGCAGCGAAGAGGGTGGCCAAAGAGTCACAGGAGGTAGGGGTAAGGGAGGCCCACGAGTCGGTAGGGTAGGGGGAGGGGCAGCCACGAGTCACGGGGGGCAGGGAGCCACGAGTCGCAGGTGGGGATTAAGTCGCAACTTGACTTTTGTAATTTTTACCCTCTTTTAAACTAACAACGCTGTATAAATAATGACGTCCCACAATACACGCGCCAGAAAGGCTAAAGCCGACAATACTGAGATCCATGGCCAGCCCCCACACCCTACCCAGGCACAAAGGTTGCCCTTGCAGCACTCGAAAAGAAAAACGCATTCGATAGGAAGTACAAGGAGATCTTGGCAAGAATGAGGACCAAGGTAGACGGCGAACCAGTCCAACCACCTCCCCCGACCCCACGACCACGTCTCTGGTCTGAGGTGGTGAAAGCGCCGGCTTCATGTCCAAGGTCGGCCTCCATAAAACCAATTCCTCGTCCAAGAACAACCACCATGCCGGTCCCAACCCCCCGCCCAACCACCACGCGACCCAGACTGGACCCCACCCCCCGCCTCAACTTCACGAGAACCAAGCGGGACATCAAGAACCAACTATGAGGATGGGTCATGAACGTCCCCAAAGCTCACCCCCTTGCCTCATCTTCCAGAAAGGCGTGCGACCGAAAGTTCTAGCCGAGGAGCTGAATATCTTAGGCGACCTCAAGACCCAGTTCGCAATCAAGGTAAGCCTCTACAAGACCGATAAAGATGGTACCACAGAGGATGTCTAGCCAGTCCTACGAAATCAGCAGCAGGTGATTCTAGACCCAGAAGACATTAACACTGCGTTAGACCAAGCCGCCCCCAGAATTCTGGAGATGCTGGAGAAGTGGACCAACCAAGGTTCTGGATGGGTGTTCGAAGCGGTAAAATCCATCTGGATCGACATCGCCAAGTATCAACCACTAAAAGGCGGCTCCTACCTCATGCTACCACCACCAGTAGCAAACAAAGGGGCCATCATAAATGTACAGAACCGAGGCTGTGTTATTAATTTGTATACAGCCACTCCAAACAGAGGGGCGACTTGTACTGTAGTATCATTCCTTATTGAACTTGACTTATAGACATATGTGCCTATAACGGCAGTATGAAACAACAACCAACCAAACAGTCTGGCGCTGCGCCACCTGATAAGAATCTAGGGCACTCCTTTCGGCTGAATGAGATCAGTCTCAAGAAGCAATACCTTGA
>CM067342.1:54943322-54958322 GCA_034190875.2 Urechis unicinctus
TAATGCAAATTGCCATGTTCCCTTATGGTATTGACTTATGATTATACTATTATAGTTTGTATCTTCCTTAGGTCAGCCGATTACTCATCTGACATAACGTTAAAGCTAATGCACTTTATTTCACAAAAAGCCAATAGGGCGGCAAATAACGGGCGAATGAAAGCCGTCATTTTGTAGGTGGTGACTGAATGGATAAAATTGTCGGAGATGGATGGCTTAACTGGAGCAAATCAACTGCAATGAACAATGAGAGGTGTTGAAATGAAGCGAATGAAGAGAGATGACGAGACTTGAAATGAAGCATTGAATTAAAATGATTATGACGATATGATTGATATGACCAGCGAATGACGTGGCGGTTATCTCGCAAGGCGCAATATATACAGGGATGAGCGATGGGGCGGGGTGACTCTCTGACATCTCTTGCTGCAGTAAGCACCAGATAGAACAATATGCGTGGTGCGTCCGAATGCTTTGCCCGTAGTACATTAAAGATTGAATCAACAGCGCTATTCAAAATTTTGAATTGTTTTACTTTATTTTTCAGTGTAATGTCTCCTTGTACTTTTCAGGGTATGCATTTATAGCAAATGCACATTAAATAACCATAGACACATTGTAATCAATCAGCAATGCTGTCGGTACTGACTTAAAATGTATCTTACTAATGAACCATCCGTTATTTTACAAGCATGTCTATGTTAGGTTTGTTGGAATATTTATTTGACACATGGTAATAAGCTAACCTGTCCCTTCTGACAGAATAGTACAGCAGAGTGACAATGGCGTGGAATTTTTTTCTTCCCACATGGCGGAGCCGCAACAATTTGCTGTCGATAAGCACTGACGACTGCTCAATAGAGCAGATGAGAATCACCCATTCGGCTATTATTATTATTTTTAGGATGACCGTGTCCAATACGCACCTGTAATATACGTTGGGCGAAACACAACACATAAATAGCACAATTTGCAGCGCTATCGACTGTATTATATCAAATGGCTTGTCAGCTGTGCAGCATATCAGCGGCTGAGTGTCTCCAGATGTGTGCATTCCATTCAAAAGCACAGAGCAGATTCTTCGGTATAGATTGGTCAGCGCAGTCGGATGGAAATTATTTTTGTAACCCGTTCATGTTATCGGCATGTAAAACAGAACGGGAACGAGTTCACTGTCGTTATCTCTGTGTTTTATTGAAAGCAGAGCAGGATCACTGGCAATTATCTGTTCATTTATTAGGGACACAATGATCCATCTGCAATATTTGGTAGGGGGTTGAACGCATGCAAGTTAATGAAATAAATGTGGTACCACAGCATGTTTTGCTTGGCCGTTATTAGAAAAAATATTAATTTGTGGCAGGGCTACGCCAAAGTGTCTGTTTCGCTGACTGCCCTTACACGACTTCATGTATAGCATATATGGGTGAAGGGCTCTGTAGTTTCTAAGACCAAATATATACTTTATAGAATAATCAATTGGGCATATGCCGCCGCATTGCTATATAATTTGCTATATCAATTGCTCAATCCAACAAGGTCAGCATATTCACTATAACAGCAATATAGTTCGGTTTAGTAAAGCCACTTGCCATAAATCATGTGCCATGAAGACTTTGCTCTTCAACAGCCTACTAAGATACTAAAGCGACGAAGTTCGACATGACAAACGTGCGCGTAATCCAACATTGTGCTTAATCATGCAATTTCTATAATTGTTTAGCCACTAGCTTTAGTCATGTGCAGCTCTCTGGCCCTAAAGGCAATGACTCGTACTGAAGCAATGGGAACATGTGCCACGATGTATTTGACAAGCTTTACTATGTACCAGGAGTCAGAACAACTGATATTCACCGTGGCCAATGTACTGGGACTGTTGCTGTTTGTTTCTATAAGACTAATGGTATATAGAAGCATTACAGATGGTTTATACAAGCGGTGTTGAAATACAATTACGTTGCTTCACTGGCTGAGATTCTTCAGTGCTATAAGCTTAGCCCCGGGACTGTTGATCAACAGTTCATGTGCTTTTGTGGATTTCAATGTAGCGTCACCTGATAACGGAAGTGTGTTTAACTCATTGTCGCAATACTGCTAGTCGAAGTTAGCCCTCTTAACGTAGTTATGTGCTTTTTGGTGTCATGCCAGCTGCTAATGACACTGATTATGATATAGCCTAGCCACTGGCAACGCAGTAGATCTATGCCACGCCTAACAATTTCGTCCTCTCTGGTTTCTGTACACATTTCCCCTGACGACAAATTGCGTCCCCATCATAAGTAAAAGCTCGAAATGGTCCACTGCTAGCGGCAAACATGAATAATCAGGGAGCTGATGCGGGTGTTACTCCTTGTTGCTGTAGCATTTTTAAAGCTGCTGCATTTGTTGACGTGTTCTTGTACCATGTGAACATCGTGCGGAGTATGACGATAAAGCTCGGTGATATAATGTACAGTAGTATTTGGTTTGTAAGATAAAAACCAATGAGGCATTACATATTTGTCTCCGGAACATTGTCTTTTGACTGACAGATATATATGCATGCTATGGCACTAGCAGCCACCCTGGCCTGCCATCTACAGGAATCAGGCAAGGCAATTGTTACCCAACTCCGTTGACAGTAAATTGTTATGACGCAACTGGCAGGCATTCCCAACTGCATGATAATAACGGAGTATCCATGGTACTATAGATAATTGATAGGGGAGGTTATTTGATGATTGCAGCCACCATAGTGTACGGTTAATGGGATGTAGAATTTGACTACGTGCGGTGTTTGTTGATTGGGGTGTTAAAATGAAGGTCTTGTCCCAACGTAGCGTATGTGGGTGGGGGTTAATCTTTGTCAATGCGAGTAGACCTCATTAGAATAACACGTTTTATTATCTTAATGTGCATAGGACTTTTATGTGTACTATCACATGGCTTTGGTAGTTTGATCGACGCAAGCATTACAATCTACCTGCTTCTACATTCGAGCAACGCCGGAGTAATGTATTGGTTTTAACTTCACCTCAGAATACTGTCGATCGAATGAATCGCCATTACTAGGGTAATGCTGCAACAAAAATATTTTCATTCGTTATTTTCTGCAATATAGCAGCCAAAATCATGAGAAGATATTTCCTATTAGGACCCATTAAAGCCCTTTAAAGTGCCTATCGCACGGTTATAGGTACTTCGCTGAAATCAATTCATAATGTGATCAATAAAATCAAACCGATCCAATAACCGTCGCATCTGATCAGTTAAGGCCAAAATTTGATAAAATGTCAGTTCAAATTCGCGCGCCCAATAAAACGTTGCGGCAGCCATTATCTAGGTCAACCATGCGTTTGACGTCAGGTAAGGGAGGCCGTTCTCAGAGACGCGCAGAGTTCCCCGTTATTTACATTGTCGGAGTTCGTCTCTCGTTTTTTGGATTTTGGATCGTTTTTAGACATCTTGTGACCGCATGAACGGGATGGTTAATGGTTGTTGTGTTGGGGCCTGCTCGCGTACCAGTTGGGACGGCGTGAGATTTTTCAGGCTTCCTCGTAAAGACGATTTTAAAAACAATGGATTGGCCAGGTACTACAATCGCGAGACAAATGGCCGGGCCCGGTTTGTGTGCTCGGTTCATTTCACCGAGGAATGTTTTGAGGAGGCACCGAAACTCAGAGAAGAGCTTGGTTGGATTCCACGATGTAAGCGGGTTTTGAAGGAAGCTGCTGTGCCTACTCTTTTTGCGAAGGCCTCTGCTGTCAAGCAATCAAGAAAGGATGGTGAGGCAAGTGAACCCCTCCCACCCCAGCCCAAGAAAAGCAGACGTGCCTTTATCAAGAGAGAGAAGCACAGGGTGAGATTTGATGACTTTCTTGTTGTATTAGTATTGAATAAATAGTCCATTATCTTGTTAAGTTCATTGTACCACAGATATCAGAGAACAGGTGACAACAGCAGCTGGGGATCCAGTCTTCAAGCTAAAAATACTCCAAGTTTAGGCAGGGGCATGTTGTCACTAAAGTAGCAACAAAGGCAACATTTGGTGAATATTTTTACTGATATACAAAATGTTACCAACAACAAATTCAATTACCATGGAGGTATAAGGTTATAAGCATTAGTCTGGTGTGCAAGCTGTGACTTGATTCCTGTTATGTTTCAAAGTTTGTGAGTGCCTGATGGCTGAGTTTTTGCTGGTTTGCTATGAGCCAACCCTGCTCAAGACAGAAGTACCACCTCCAATGTGTGCAGATGCGATAAGACCAGATACACGACAAGCCATTGAGGCACACCAGAGAAGGTTCTGCATGTATCAAGACAAGTCCTAGGTGACTGGAGGGTAGAGGAATTCTTGATAGTCTGGTGCTGGGAAGTTATCTCGTATTGCGAACAAACTGCCTGTATGCAGTATACCTGTAACGCCTGTAAAATAACCATGTGACATTGTTGATTTAACCATGCTAAAATATTTTTTGTCGTACCAATAAGTATAATTAAATCATAGATAATGACTGCTAGCCTTCGTACAGATTTATGTGTAAATAATAGAAAACATTTTTCACCTTTGTACATCATTATCTGACATGTGCCCGTGCACGGTGCTGTTGTCTGTAGGAGAAATATCCCACTTGCAAGGCCCAAGGGTTCAAACAGATTGGGCTGAAACCAGAATGCTGGGTTATGCCACCAATGGGAATGTGGCTGTTCTCTATTGAGGTCATGACTCAAGGAATTTCCACACAGCACACAGATTCTTCCACCTCTGCCATTGGTTGACAGTAGCCACACAAACACATGTAACATGATGTAATGATGGGAATATTAATGTATGTAATAAAGGATGACATATTTAAGGCAAATATGTTTTAGCCTCTGCATTCATGGAAACTATGATGTAACACCGACCACGATGATAATATAATACCATAATCTTCACCTCCTAAAGTCCAGTTATACATTCATTTATGGGCTAACTGACAATCCTATGAGAAAACAGCTGTGGTACTTGCTCTCCTATATATATTCTACCTCAGAATCAATCTACATCACATTTTTAAAATATTGTAATCAGCCTATGATAAGGCCTACTTTAAATAAAAGAGGATCTCTATTTATTCACAGCAGTCCGAAATTAGTTTGTTTGCAATTCGTGTGGAGGAGCATTTACATTTACATGGTACAACTTTGTAAACATGAACCTTACAACCACTTGATTGGATAAAAACTTTGTGGTATCTCATGTCTGCTGTCTGATATGGAAGAATTATTTGCTGCAAAGCTCTGTTGTATAGTCTACTGTTAGGAAAAGAGGTTACATATTTTGTTGGTGAAATTGATAGATTAACTTCGTTACACGCCAACACATATACGATGAACTGGTGCACAAGCAGAATCAGACATAGCTTACCAAGCATTGTTCTGCAGCAGCCCTATGTCCTGGGCAGGATGACCCGCGTGAGACTCAGACGCAGAAGTGACATCGCCAGTGTCTTTTTTCTCTCATTGGAAACATCGGATTCGCTCATTTCTGGTTCGAACCTGTAAGGCAAAACTTGCCGAGGCAACGATAGTTTGCGAATGACCTGTGCCATACCATGTCTCTTCATCTAGTCATTTTGGAAAGAATAGTTAAAGATAATATTCAATGAAGCCAGTCAATATGCTATGTATCGTAGATAAGCAGAACCAATAACCTCGACAATGCTTCAACATCAGCTGTTTAGATTTGTAATAAATACAAAGCACTGCTATGGTAACGCACCTGTAACAAGATCGCTGGTATAAAATGAACACGCTTGTGCAAGAAACCATCACTTAGCAAACCAAGCCGTTTACGATGGCCCTATACTGCATTTCGCTCCTTTTCATACCTGCCTGAAACGGCCAGCTTTTGAAATAAGCTTCGGCAGTACATAATGTACACCACAGAGCTGCATAATGCCCTATATGCAAGATTTGCTCAAAACATCGGTTTTTGTTAAATACGAGCTGAGATGTAGATGATGATGCCCCAGAAGGTGCCCTGATGCTGCTGAAGGTTTCTCTGTGCAGTGTTGCTGAATACGTTTTAGCAGACGTACATTCTTTATCCTTCCATATTTTAATGTAAGCACCCTTGAACCGGACACGCGTTTACACTTTACAATCCCAGTCCTACCCCCACCAACGATACCGAAAGCACAATTTACCTCCTGGCTGAATGGGCAATTCGATACATCCAACTGCCCCGCTCTAAAGGTCAAAGCGATTGTATGTTCCCAGATAATTGGAATAGTGTGGCGCATGAAACATGCGATATTTTTAATTTAGCCTTATTGTGGCTCTCAAGCTTTTCACATGCCACTCTCAATCTTTAAAGAAAAACTCTATCTGACGTTATTTGGGAAATCAATAAATCCAGGTGCATTATTGCATCCGATCAGCCGAAACTAATTTAGCGTTAAAATCATAGGAATAAGGGAACGTTTGACATCAATACGAATATTACCGCTTTTGGAATATTAACCAATTGCTATGACAGCCAAAATGCTGAGGCTTAAAAAATGGCAATGATGTTGTACAGATAGCAGTTATTTTACTCAAATTTTATTTAGACATCTAATGATTTGGGACATACTAACCACCATATGGTAGCAACAGTTTAAAACAAAGGAGAGTAAAGCCAATTTAGTCATCTAAGTTAACCGTTTCCCACACCAAATATAAGGTAAATCATATTCATAAAGCGATGGTATCAAAAAGGCGCAATAGCATCTAACGAACCATGTAGAATCGCTAAACCTAATTGTCAAAGACAGTTGGAATGTATAATGTGTCACATATCGTTATGTGTTCTGACCAAATTCATTCTTTAAATCAAAATCTCATTTGGAAACAAATTGTTGTGCGTGTCAAAGCAGCAATCGCAACATAGATGTCAATGATGTTCTCCCAAAAGTATGGCCAGTCAAACATATGGAATCAAATACAATGACAGTTAATACAGCTGACTGTCGATGTAAACGTCGACAACCATTCAACGCCGTTTAGTAAGCATCGTATAAAAACGGTACGATTCGGCGCATGCAACACTGATTGTTAACTTTAATTTGAGTATAAGCGACAAGCGCTAACTTAAGTATATCAGTATATCAGACGCAAAACACAACGCTAAGATGACGCCATATATTGGATAACTTTCTGCATTGCGAGGTGAAAATTGCTTCAACTGTCGAATTTGTTCTATGCGCCAGGGTATGAATGACAAATCAACTCTCACAAACGGGGATGAAGTACGGATATATGTTCCGCTTATTTGGTCGTGGGTAAAAGAGCCACGTAAACAAATATATCATTATGAGATCATTCAAATGTTGTACAAAAGATTCGGTTGCATTAACACGGGGTGAGGCTTATTAAAGGTCTTAAGCGAGCATTCTCTTAAAATATGTATAATTTACGTTCTCATTCACTGACGTCAACATGCTATCATATCGGCCCAAAGTGTTGTCCCCTGGGCCTTGCCATAGCTTCCAGGAGACTGTTATAACTTATCAATAACAGCTACATCTATGCGGCATTCTCAAAACATTAGTATATGAGTAAAGTCGTCTTCTATAGACCGATCTAATACAAAACGTGACATTACCAGTTTGGGCTTAGGCTATGAATGCTTGCACCAGATGATTTGCACTGATCCAACTCATTTTAAGTGATGTCAACTGTTTCTGGCCATTTAAACAAAATGATCGCCTCAATCCGGTAATGAGAGTACATTATATAATTCTAGGGTTAATAAGGTTTCCTAATTGTCATTGCATGGTTCAACAACGTCTCCTCAACAACTCCATTAACAGAGGGTCAGAAAGTCAAGCACTATATAGAAAACAGAATCAATCTGTCAATAACATAATTAGCAGATAGTCCAAACGTCAAGCACTATACAGAGCTCATAATCAACCTGTAAATAACATAATTAATCGAAAGTCAGTACATCAAGCAGTACATAACAGGCATAATCAACCTGCAAAATGACATAATAAATCGAGGATCAAAACGTTAAGAACTATACTGAACGTACAATCAACTTGTCAGTAACATAATCAACAGAATGTCAGAACTTCTACAACTATATGCAACGCACCATCAAGCTGTTGGTAGCACAATGAAGCGAGTGTCAACCTGAACGTAAGAAGCCTTCTAGCAAAAATTGATATGATTTTACTGATTTATCGTCAAATAGATGTTCTCACAATAAGTGAAACATGGTTGCGCCCGACTATACCAGATGGTTTACTTATGTCAAGCAATTACTCGTTTCATAGACTTGATCGCACTGGCAATAATGAGGATCAAAAGGCTCTGGAGGTGGTGTCTGTATCTATATAAAAGATGGACTGCATTATAATGTTACACAATTTGAAAATTTAAAAGAAAATCTTACTCATTAACTCCAATTATAGGCTAATTACCGGAAAGATAAATAACTAATCGCGTAAGAGAATTTCGAGATGAGAATAAGTTGTTATATTCAGGGCAAGGGAGCTTCCGAAAAAACCACTCCACTATTAAATCAGAATTTTAGGTAGCATCTGACATTTGGAATGGTAAAAACAATAAAGAATACACTCTCGCAGTTTACTTAGGTATTTCAAAAGCTTTTGACTCTGTTAATCTTAAATTACTTATAAAATAAATTATAGACGTTAGAATTGGTGGAAATGTATTTGCTTGGATCTCTCAATCTATCTGTGTAATAGGAAACAATACGTTATGACAGCGGGAAATTGCTCACAAAAAAAAGCAAACATTATGTGGTGTTCCACAAGGTTCTGTTATTGGTCCACTGCTCTTTCTTGTCTATGCGAATGACATTGCTGAATTAAATATAAGGTCAAAACTGTCATTATTTACAGATGATACTGTTATATATTTGAGTCGTAAGGATATTATGTTACATTTCAGTTACAACTAGTTCTAGATGTATTATCAAAATGGTGTTGTTATAACAAACTGTGCATAAATGCATGTTAAAGTTAGGCTATGCTATTTGGAAATGGATATGGTGCTTATAATATTGTATGTCCTGATTTGTCACTTTGTGATTACGTGATTGGAAATGTTAAAAGCTATGAGTACCTTGGAATCATAATTGATGAGAATGTAAGTATTAATGAACATTTGTTAACAATAATACGAAATGTAAATAAAAGATTGCATCTCCTGTCACTGCTAAGAAAACAAATAACATGTGTATGTGCTGTAGCTGTATATAAAACTATAATCATTCCCTTGTTAGAATACAGTAATGATTTTCTGACATCATGTAGTGACCGTAACATAAAATGAATTCAGCGATTACAAACAAAAAAAGTCTACGAATTGCTCTCAAACGAAATTGTTATGATCCTGTAAACCAAGAGCTTGTTGACGCGAATATTCTGCCAGAAGAATACCGTTAAAACATATCGATTGTAAAATTAATGTTCAGCATGAAATATTCATGTAATCTTCGTGATGTAAGACAGTTGTCAACAAGACTGCCTGATGAAACTATGTACATAGTATCTTTTCCAAACACTGATTGTTTTTTTAATAGCATTGTCTACAGAGGGCCATTTATTTGGAATTCTTTGCAATCATACCTAAAATCAATAGAAAAATCATGCATCTTTTAATGTTAATTTGAAGTCATATTTCTGGAATAACTTCATCGCAGATATTCATAGGAACGTTTAATAATAGAACAATGGTTTTAACTTACATGTTGTAAAGGTTACTATCACGATGACATGTTGTGAAAGCATTCTGTTTATTCAGTCATGTACATCATTTATATTTATGTAGTTAATTCATTGTGCATGTAGTAAATTCATTGTGTGTGTAGTGTTCTTTTTGTGTACTTTCGTCTATACAGGACAGTGTTTTACTTGGGTGCAAACCGTTCAATGTACCTGTATAAATATGATGATAAAAATAAATAAACAGCCTTATACCGAGGGTCAGGAGGTAAAGCATTACTGCATAAGCAGCCTGGCAATAACATAATTTACCGACGATTAGAGAGTCAAGCAGTATGCAGGGTGTATAATCTACCTGTAAGTAGCATTATTAATTGACGATTAGAAAGTCAAGCAATACAAAGAACGCATAACCAACCTGTGAACATCATCATAAACCGTGTGTCAGAACATTTAGCCTTAGGCAGAACGAACAATTAACCTGTCAATAGCATAAATATTAACCGTGTGACAGAATGTCGAAAGCTATACAGAACGCATAATCAACCTGTCAATAGCATTATTAACCGTGTGACAGAATGCCGAAAGCTATACAGAACGCATAATCAACCGGTCAATAGCATTAATAACCGTGTGACAGAAGGTCGAAAGCTATACAGAACGCATAGTCAACCTGTCAATAGAATTATTAGCCGAGGGTTTGAACGTCAAGCACTATTCAGAACGCATAATCAACCGGTCAAGAGCATTAATGAGCAAGGGTCAGAAAGTCAAGCACTATGCAGAACTCATAATCAACCTGTCAATAGAATTATTAGCCGAGGGTTTGAACGTCAAGCACTATTCAGAACGCATAATCAACCTGTCAATAGAATTATTAGCCGAGGGTTTGAACGTCAAGCACTATTCAGAACGCATAATCAACCTGTCAATAGAATTATTAGCCGAGGGTTTGAACGTCAAGCACTATTCAGAACGCATAATCAACCTGACAATAGAATTATTAGCCGAGGGTTTGAACGTCAAGCACTATTCAGAACGCATAATCAACCGGTTAAGAGCATTAATGAGCAAGGGTCAGAAAGTCAAGCACTATGCAGAACTCATAATCAAAATGCCAACAACAACGATAATGACTTGTTTCAAATCCCAATTGTTGACGAACTATTCACTAAACCATTAATTGCGTTAGTAAGAAAAACCAGGGAAACACATTGTAGCTAGGTAAGAGTACTGCTATATACGTTGATAAAATAAAGCATCATATTATTATGCTCTGTAGGCAAGCTTTGTTTCAATAACCTACGTAGGTGGTCGCCGGAGCAAGTTCAAACTGGCCAACGCGTGTGTTGTGCAACTGTTGATTCAATGGGCTGCGTTGCCGGCATCGCTGTTATTGTGATACTAACATAATGGATTTGTGCTACCTGGCTCTCCTAGCTGCGAATAGTGCTCAAGTAATTAGAAAGTCATAGAAATTAGATATAATATATAGATATATATATATATATATATATAATATATTATATATATATATATATATATATATAGTAGGAGAGAGAGATAAGAGAGAGAGATGATAGGAGAGAGATAGAGAGAGAGAGAGAGAGAGATAGATAGAGAGAGATCAGAGGATAGACTCTCGCCGGAGATATAGATAATATATATAGGAAGAGAGATAGTTCAGATATCCATAATATAGATATATATAAATAGTATTATGTGCAATAGTCTATGGATATATATTTATATTAGATACATCGCTATGAATTCACAGATATATATACGTATATATATACTATAATATATATATATCGATATTATATATATATATATATATATATATATATATCATAGATGAATACATATATATATATACATATAAATATATATACATTATATATATATATATATAAATATAAAGATTCTCATTAAACTTTTATATTTATTATTAAAGAGCCGAATAACAAAGCTACGCTATATATATAAATATATATATATGATATATATCATATATATCCTCTATATATAGGCGACGATATATGATAACCACCAAGATAGCACATATATATATTATATATATATATATATATATATATATATATATATATATATATATATATATATATTATACTGATATATATATAAATCTATATATGGATATAATCTGCATATATTGGTGCCGTGGGATCTCATAATTGTGGTCTCCTCTCGGCTAATATCTTACATGAAATGTAGTAGTATATAAAAGAGCATTTCTGACACCATGGCCTCTCACCTTAACACTGCGCAATTTTGTTTAGGCCATCAAATATAGCTACCCTTTTCCCTTTCCCACGAACCTTGGACAAAAACTACACATGAAATGTAGTAGTATTTTTTCTGGGACACCATGCCACCAAAACAGGAGCATCCATAAGACCAACACGTACCCAAAAAACAGCTACTCCCAAAACAACAGGTGGTTAGTTTCAAGCTGTTTGGGACATCTTCAGACCGTGATTTTCTACCGACCAGATTTAGAAGAAGTGGAGCATAGAGATAGCACCCAAGATGTAAAACATTCAAACTTTCTCTTTTTCTTCTTCTTTTGCTTGCGGCTGTTTTAACACCTCCATATGGTCTTCCGAGATTTTGTGTAGAACGTTTTTCGAGCGCTTGGGTTGTAGAGAGACAATGGTGTTGAAAAGAAGATTTTTCTTATCGTTGAGACTCTCCAAGATGGTTACCTTCACATCTTTTTCAAACCCAGATTGGGTCCCCTTTTCTACCTCCGTTTTGACCTTCGTCTCGAAATCCTTTTACAGCACAGACGTACCAATACAATACTTCTTTGCAATCTCTCTGGCCATGGTCTTGCAACGTATAGAGTGGATAAATCTCTTCTTGGGACAGGTACAGGAAAAACTGGGTGCATATGGGAATATTCCTCCATGACACAGTATGTTCTGTGGTGCATATATCTAGATGAGAACGCGTAGGAATGCATAGCTCAGGCAAAGCTTTGCCAAGTATACAGTGTTGGGAACTACGGATATGGGAATACAACAGCAAGGCATCGGGAAGAGTAGTGACCTTTTGGTAGAAGCCTACAATACTACACCAACTGGATGGTGACAGTTTGGTGGTGTACTTCTGCAGAGTTGTCTACACAAGTGTGCAGGTCTGGTTTGAGCATTTGACATCTTTTTGGAATGTAACTACAATGTGCAAATTGTCCCATGCCACTTGTTGCCTCTGGAAGCACTCGTGTTGTACTGACACATTCCTGTGCAACTCTTCCAAAAGGGTTGTGTCAGTCAGTAGTTGCAAGCCATAATTTTGTTTGGGCAGTGACAAAAGCAAAATGTTACGAGCATGTACGATGGAAGGAGCTCCAGTGACATTGTAGGAAGGTTTGTGGCACTTCATGTACCAGGCCCACTGCACGCATTCTTTTGGCGACAGAGAATCTGCTATCACTGTCGCTGTTGTGGGTTTGGTTTGGTGTGTGATGAGTTTCTACAAGACACAAGAACAGTGCATCTTTGTTGTGGCCGCACAGCAGGGACAGCTCCGCCTAGTTGCCAGAGGTTGCGAGGATATCTAAATGAAAGATGGCACACCCAAACACACCCCACGACTTCACTCTGGTGAAATCTTTGGTGTACTTGATGGAGTAAATGACATAGCCAAAAGAGAGCTGCTCACATGAGAACTGTGCAGCGTGTGCCTGCAGGGCCATGCAAGGTCAGCTACTTCCGGGAGGGTTTGGCTCTTCTACCTTGCTTTTAGGCAACAGAGTTAGTATCGGGTTCTATACGTGCAACAGGGCTGTGTACTATACCCCCAGCTATAGACTGGGCTGCCACATTTTACATTCACAAGTTCAGAGTTCTTTGACAAATTCGGCAGGTCGGACAGAGGTTGCAGGTGTAGTTGTTCAATATTCCCAGCTAAGTGGTTTGTAGTGGGAGTGTTTGTAGGCATACCAAAAACCACCAATGAGCAAGACAGATTTTCAAACGAGCCAATACCGTTTTTCTGCTCCCGTTTAAACCCGTTCTGTATGAAGTAGTGGTGGGTGCTCGATGTTGCGTGATGTGTCTGTGTTTGTTGCGTGTCTTTCTTTGTTGTCCCTGTGTCTGTGTGGTTTGTATATCTCTGTTTTTTTGGAGTTTTGTTTTTGTATGTCGGTAGCTGTTTTGTGGCTACGTGTTTGTCTACTTTGGAATGTTCTTCTTTGAGAGGCCGAAAAAAATGTGTAGTTTGTGTCAAGGTTTGTGGGAGGGGTACGAAAGGTAGCTATATTTGGTGGTAGCTCTGATCAAAATTGGACTGTGTTACAGAGGCGTTTCTAGGACACCTAGTCCCAGAAACGCCCTTTTATATACTACTGTCGTTGTATTGATCGAGCGCGGGCTTTTCTGTTATTCATTCACGTCAGAACGAGACGGCCTAGGCTTGGTTGGTCCATTAAAGGGAGCTGATAACTGAATGGTTCGATGGTTTTTAGTTCAATCATTTACCATAGGAATATGTATCTCGCCCGGGTGAATAATAAACGCGGGTAGTTTTAACAGCAAATTGCTTGTGGATGCCCGAACTTGACGTATTTTCCGCATAATTTGCAATGATTCACCACGCATGAAGCGTGACGGTATAAATCGAGCGTTACAAGAACGACTTTATTGGTCCCTGGCTGAGCAAGAATGGCTGTCGCATGCAATATGTTAGATTGCCTCCAGATAAGATGCAAGGTGTGAGATGTAATGCTAAGCAATGACCCCGATGCACCCTCGTAATGTGCTGTATAATTACATCAATACGCACATAAGGGCAACAAGAAGATAACAAGACATATTCAGACACAATAGACACGTGATGCATGCAAATCTTAAACAGATTTAAATGTGGTCTTTTCGAGCGCTATTAGGCCCACACGATAACACGCATGGTTTCACCAGAGCACCATGCTCAAGTTACGTCAGTATAGCACGCTGAGAAATTAACACAATATAGCGTCACACAAGTTTGTACATGGCTACTGTGTACCCAACCAGGTAGCATGAAATAGTTCTCACGACATTTTCCGAGAGCATAAAGCTTAGAGGGAAAATGACACCTATGCAAAACCGCACGAAAATTATTAGTTCATATGGTGACATTTAGTGCTGCAGCAACCCGCAGCGGAGATAGTGAGAAAGTTCGGTGCTATTAAACGTATTTACGTGCGCCGTTAGTCGCTGGCACACCATAAGTTATTGTCAAAGCTCCGTTCTTTTATATGGAGATTATAAGCGCAATTTTGTTTATA
>CM067342.1:54963322-55018322 GCA_034190875.2 Urechis unicinctus
AAATCATAGATTATAAATATATATTGATATGAATTCTGATAAATTCCGCAATATGTTTTTATTATTTTCAGCATATTATTTCACAACATCATCTAAACCGATCAGCACTTATGACTAGGTCAGCGTAAACAACAATAAACACCAGTATTGAGCATGTCGAGCTTTATAAGAAATCTGAATGGATCTTGACGGTCAGAAAGAATCATATACCTCGCTACCCATAAATCCTAATATTCATCACTTAATACCTAAATATTGCATATTTGTCACTAACATACAATGAATTGACGAGCGGAGAGGTAGATCAAGGATTTGTATCGATTTCATAACAAACAGTGAAAAGCAATAAACAAGGCATTGACAGCGTTCGATAATGTGACTGCTTCTGATAAAAGTCTAGTATATATATTGATGTGTATATATATATATATATATATATATATATATATATATATATATATATATATATATATATATATATATATATATATATATATATATATCTATATATATATGTACATATATATAAATAAATATATATATATTAATCTCTGTACATATTTAAAGAGATATCTCTATCTATATATATATATAGAAATATATATATATATATATCCATATAAATAAATATATATATATATAATATGTACATATTTAAAGAGATATATATATAAATATATATGTATAGAGAAATATACATATATATATACATCCCCCCCTCATATATACATATATATAAATATATCTATCTACATATGTATATGTATATATATATATAACTAAACATAGATATATATGTATATATAGGATAGTCTAGATATATATATATCTCTCTATAGATATCCTATACAAACTTTTACATATATATGTCTTATATATATAGATATAAACGTCTCCATATCTCTCTATATATATATCTCTCTCTATCTCTCTCTCTCTATATATCTCTCTATATATATCTCTCTCTCTCTATCTCTCTCTATATATATATATATCTCTATCTCTATCTATATATATATCTATCTATATATATTCTATATATATATATATTTGTAGCCGTTGTAGCACCATACTGCCGTTTTCCGTCTTATTTCCGATACCCCACCTCAGTACAAAATCTTTCATTTCAAGGAAATACAATAAGCGGCGGTTAGTTTGCCTCGATCGTATACACCGTGGGATTGGTATAGTTAATGTGATACACTGAAGTAAAACCCATTTAACCCCTGATAACTGCTAGTGTCCATTTGTGTTGTGATAATATAGGTAAAATTTGACTCGTAACATGTATCATAATTTCGAAGCACTGAACGTACAATCAGTATTGGCGTTTTCTTATTATTCACTACTACTATTTCATACATTAAATGTCACCGTTACTGATGGTATATAAAATATAATCACCATATGTCAAGTAGAAAAAGTAATAACAACGTACAAAGGATCATTCAGTTGTTCATTATTGGTCGCCCAGCCGGGTTTTCTCAATTGTGTCGCGTTTGCCTCTACAAGAACACGTGAGGGGCAAGGTGCGTTTATTGATCACCATGTACGTGTCCCTGAGAGTGTCAAATGTCTAAACCCTCCAATCGGGACGCGCTTCTTACATTATGTGGAGATTGAGCCATTTGCCAGTACTGTCATCAAATGCATTAGCTACGAAAGGCTTGACTTTGTGTATGGCATTTGCCAAGGTACGCCAACCAACTGGTTACTGTTACTTTTGCTTTACGTTAGGCATTTTGTGGAGTTGCGTGTAATTCCCTAGATTTTATCCTCTGATGAGGCTCTGAGTTTTGTATAGCAGTACAAGCACATGTCCGTTGCACATACGGCCGTTTATGAATAGCGAAATGACTTTTATATTCCCTTGGCCGTTTTGCTATGCATGAAGCGCTACATGCATAACGTGACCGCACTGATGTTCGTCAAATTGAAAGCTATAGAATCAGCTATTTCAGCGGCTGATGGGACGGCCAAAGCTAAGTAACACATATTTATGTTTAGTTTGTCTCTGTGTATTGG
Organism: Urechis unicinctus; assembly: GCA_034190875.2. NCBI lineage: Eukaryota > Metazoa > Annelida > Polychaeta > Xenopneusta > Urechidae > Urechis > Urechis unicinctus. Next base: position 54,965,348 of record CM067342.1, read on the forward strand.
ATTGTAAGATGACCTATACTACTGTATATCAATTCAACATTGGAAATTGTATCAGTAAAACTGTAGTACCAACTCCTCAATACTAGATTAGCGCGTAGCACAATGATGACATCTGTAGGCGTAAGGGTGAGCTGGCAGAAGCATTTGCATTTGGAGCAGTATACTAACTTCTGTTATCGGTTCATTAACAATACAATTAGCCGCCATTTGGAGTGTAATGATACCATCGTCGAATTTTAAACAATGCATGTCTATCATCGGAGCAATATGGATTCATAGGGATTGTGACACATTGGTGCTGCCATCTTCGATAAGTGACAGGATTTTGACATTGGCTACTAAGCTCAGAGCCTTCACCAATAACCATCCTAAAGTATTGTCTGAGGCATCATGTTCATTATTCCAAAACACAATGCTATGCTTGTAAGTTATATGAAAATGATAAAGCATGCAATTCATGTAGCTTGTGTTTTAGGATTGGTGCATTTAATGAATGACTTTAGCCGTGGTAGGTGCAACTGTTATCATAACTCTGTTCACTGGAATGGGGTGTATGCTTTAATCTACCGATGTTGGGAACAATGATGATGAAAGAGCGTGCTTATCTGTTTTATAATATCTACTTCTCCAGGTTAATTTCAATTAGTTTGAAATTAGCCATGGGAGTAATGAAAAGGGTATATACTGCATATGTTTCCTCTGGCATGGCTACGCTTGACTCACTCTATCGCCGCTTCCCCAACAGACGACTTCATAAATGCAATACTCGTGCACATTCGTCTTCAAGAAAGCACCCAAGCCCACTAGGCGTAACCAACTTCTCGCCCACATGATACGGGCTCTTACATAAGTGTCATATTGAGTTTACACTGACCCGCGCAGAGAAGCGAAAACATTTTGCCAATGAGATGTTTTTAGATCGTTGTTCACAAATTGTTAACCATCATAACTGTATATTTCTTCGTCCTTCACATGTGAAGAGGACAATCTTTCAGCCATCATTCATCCCAGCCAGGACGGAGATGTCCTGGTTTTATCCTGTGTTGGCATTGAGGTGGGGAATCGCTGCATGTCTTGATTTCCTGGCTTCCCTTTTTGCAACTGCAGACACGATACGGTCAGCCTCATATGCCTCAGCTCCTTTAATGGTTTTGGAACGCCACACTTGTCTGTCCTGAGCTATTGTCTCCCAGCTTGTGTGGTTGATGTTACAATCCTTTAAAGACACCTTTAGGGAGTCTTTGATCCTTTTCTTCTGGCCACCACAAGATCTTTTTCCAGTGGTGAGTTCGCCATATAAGAGCTGTTTTGGTATTCTTTTGTCCGACATTATGAGAACATGGCCAGCCCAGCGGAGTTGGATCCTCTTGAACATTGCAGAGATGCTTTGCATTTTGGCTCTGGCAAGTACTTAAGTGTCAGGAATCATATCTTGCCAATTGATGTTTAAGAGTTTTCTCAGGCAAGTAAGGTGAAGGCAGTTAATCTTCCTGGCATGGCGTTGGTAAACAGTCCAGGACTCGGCACCATAAAGGAGTTTGGTTTCTAGGGTGAGTCCTTTCCTATTCCATACTGAGGGTCTAAGTCTGCCAAAAGCTTGGCTAGCCTTGGATATCCTGGAGAGTACTTCGTCATCTATATGGATTGTGTTAGAGAGTGTGCTGCCAAGGTATGTGAATTTAGCAGTGTTTGATAGCATTTGGTTGTTTACATTTATTTCTGGTGCAGAACATATTTTTCCTGGTGCTGGTTGGTAAAGCACTTTAGTTTTTTTTGTACTAATGGTTAAACCAAAATTGTCACAGGATGTTGAAAACTGTCCATGCAATGTTGCATTGCATTCTCATTTGGTGCAGCAAGGGCACAGTCATCGGGAAGTTCAGAATACTTACATGTTATTGTTAGGCATCACAGCATCACCAAAGGAAATTCGCATTTCATGATGCTTTATTGTTATGTTGATTAGCTTCAGCAGTTCATCATGGATTGACATGCGCCGGGTATCTGAATCAAGCCAGCGCGTTTATAACTCATGCTCGAGTTATGTTGTGATTTTAGGACTGACGACACTTAGGCTAGGGACATGAATACGAATGGTCGTGTATCCGAATACATAAAGCTCCTTTGCGACCGGAACAGGAGGATTTTGCGTCGGTTTCATCCAACATACTGCATTTCTCTTCCCATAATCGGGTAAATATGCAAAGATTTTAGATGATATCATAATACCTATTATGAAATAATAATGCAAAGTAAACATCCATCAATGGCATGATGTCAGTCCTTTAGCAACGTTTACAAGTAAACTTCAGTGATCAGTCTTTTCAAGGTGATGTTTATGTATTGATAGATAGCGTGTAGGTTCAACCTCTCTGAAAAAATCATCAAACACATCAACTATACCCTACAATTAAATTCCTACCTTTTTTATCCTAAGCATTATAATATATCTAACAAATGATAGATTTAAAAATGTTTGCTTTAACTTCGGGACTTTCCTCCATTGCAACTAAGCCATAAATTCATTAATATAACAGTTGGCATGATGAGTCGTGCCTCCCGGGCGACAAAAACATTAAGTAATTACAATCAGGGTACCGATTTAATAATAAGCGATCATATGTGATATCGCTATATGTCTTATTCAAGTTATTCTGTTAAGGTAGGACATAACTGCATACAAACCTCAGTGATAAACCTTTAAACGTTCGGCAGCACCATAAACGGACAAGAAACAGGCGGCACATAGATGACTAGATTATTTGGGTGGAAGTATATGGAAAAGTAGGGGTTCAAGTCCCAATACGCGTGTATCAATCAACAGTAATATATAAACACCTGTACAAAAATCACATAGATGGTAAAACCTCTGGCTCCTCTAACGAGCATGTAATTGATTGGATAAAAGTAGGCTGTATTTGATATGTTTGTGCACATGTAAGCGGCATCTGAATATGTTCAGAACAACCGGATAGCACAGAACGGGAATGAAGGGTACCTAGCAATTAGTCAAACTAGCGGATTTGTTCAATGAAGTTATATGATAAATGGTAAGAGGAGTTACTTAACTGAAGAGCATATATCATTCTATAGTTTTGCATCAGTCGATGCGTTCCTTACACAAGATTTGCATAAGAGAATAATATCGTTATCTACTTGCGTGCATTGCAAATAGTCACGTTCGAACTAGCTGATATGCTAGTTATTCATTCCCTAATCAATTGCATAGAATATCGCTGCATTCGTGGGGTGGGGGTATTTTTCTCTAGCAAGTCACAGGAAAAAAACCTGACAAAATCAGTCGGCTGATCATATATTATGCTGAGCCAACATTTATGAGTGTTATTGCATATTTGCCCTCAATGGCTCATTGTACGATTGCGTGCCTTATTTGCTCTCGCCGGAAACCCAAACTGCAAATGCTCGTCTTCCAATTGCATTGCCACCTCATTCTAATATGGTTATGGCCATGTCTTCTGATGTTTTCATACTTCCACAGTGTTGACGCAATATATCAAAGGTAGCAGCTAGTAACAATAGGTGAGTTTTGGCGCGTGGAAATAAGTATATCACTTTTAAACCAAGTTGTGGACCAAGTAGATGAGATTGTGCAGCTTAGACTGACCAAATTTATACCTTGACTAAGCGTATTGAGATATTTCAGACATAGTATACGTTACCGGTTGTAGGGCTCCCGCCCGATAGCCGCTACTATGTTAGTTTTGCATATATCCCATAAGATGTATCTGTCCATGGGATATCGTGTCTTAAATCATCAGTTTATCAATGAAATTTAAATCCGGACGGAAGACGTTACCCTTCTAGTATTCTTTGCCAGATCGCACGGAATGGTATTCACGCCAATTAACGTCGGTCACTACGGTAAACAGTGTAAAACAAGTGAGCACTGACACAAGCTCAGTAAAGATCGATCTCGGATAGAGCCGTGGGGTTACAGTAAAGAAGCATAATTATTAATTAAGCACAAATGGGTTCAACAACCAACTCAATGCGTGCACTATGCGGGGAAATGAACAATATCGAACAAACTATAATCGCGCAATTAAGCAGAGAGATTAAAAACAGCATTGTGTGACGCTCAAATATTTAAAATTCCTATAAAATAGAGTTTGTTTATTCTCAGATCAGCATTACATACACCGTTAATATTATATACGATGGATAGACTTATCTCAATCGATCATACAATTCCAACTACATGCAGTGACGCATATTATTTATGATTCTCTGTTTCAATTCAATAACAGCGCAATGCAAATGCACATATGACAAAAAAGTAAGCAACTTAATTTAAATACATTGCATTACAGATACATTTCTTTATGGTTGATTCAATTACATATAAAGAACATTGCAAATTTAATCCACTTCAATATTCGTTGCATAGTCTTACTCCGGAATATTGGATGCTTTTGTGATCTTGTTTCGGACCTACATGTGTGCACACGAAGAAATTTAACTTGTCCCGTCCGAACCAGACCTTGCTCTCTTTTAAATGTAGTCTTGAACGCATTAGATAAACTACCAACATCATATTTATAGATCATAGTCAAAACACCAAATGTACAGACCTCAGATACAGACATTGTATGTAGAGATTTAAACAGCGGACCTTGTACGTTGCGGTGAACATGCGATATTTCTATAACAGAGCTGCAATTTGAGAATTGAGTCAATATAATGTTTAGTTGCTGTTCCTCATGAATCATTACAATAACAAATATACGGGTAGATAGAAGAAAAAACAAAGGTAAAAGATGATTTGCGGAGCAATTTTTTCACTTTATATAAAAGACCAATACTTTTAGCCATTTTCGAATCTATTACAACACCCAAAAAACGCAGTTGATTTCTCTATTTTCAACATTTGGTTCATTATATATACCTAAACGTGATGCACAATAATCAGTTTACCGTTCACTATATTAACCATATCACCAATATCCTCACCCGCTATGAACATATTCGTGTCGTCGGCATAAATAATGTAAAACAGAAATTCAGAAGTATTCACAATATCGTTGACATCAAATAAATACAGTGGGGGACCGAAGGTAAATTCTTCCTTCTGATCATAATAATTAAATAGAAATATCGATTTGGCACATATTACTCAAAACATTCAGTGTAGATAACAAACATTGCACGCTATGTGAATAATGATAAATGCGTCTACTTCATACATTGCATGATGTGAGTTTTGGTAGTAGATGACGCAAGTCACAGTCCATCTATGTAAGTCTTCCATCGTTCTTGGCTGGAGCACTTTCCGCTTTACCATCGCTCTTGTCCATGAGTATGTGGTCCGATGATCAGTGTATCGTTTGATCGGTTCGTATATCTGTGGAATAACTTGGCGCGGTGTTTTTGGGTTGACTGAAAGTATGCCAAACAAAAGATAAGCGAATTTACCTACCCGTGTTGCTCCATCATTTTCGGTCGCTGTCAGATCACTCATTGTAAGCAATCGTCGTACACATATATGTCTTGGATCGGCTGTGCTTTTGCTGCTCTGATGATTACTTCTTTATCCCTGGATTTGTTCAATAGGCAATGATGGTACGGTGAGGCATTCTTGCTTTAGTGTTTTGTTGTGACGAATAAAGTCACCTCTTCACCCCTTGTAATCCATAGATTGTTCGCGTTGAATAATATATTAAAGAATGTCGTGGTCTTCGTCATCCAATATAGTTGGCTCATAAACATTCTATGTTTACCTTAAAATTAACGACCCGATCATAGCATTGGATCACCAATCTGTTCTACCCAATTAGGCTGAGCCGTTACTCGAGCACAAAGAACCCTGTTTTACACCAGACGCTGCTATAGCATACCAACACACAGTGGAGAAGTACGTCTGCTCCGTATGGCAGAGAGTGCAGTGGGAATTCTGCGATTGTGAACCAGTGAACGGCATGATAGCTACATCGGTTGTCTGTTGGTAGCTAACTGTGCGCAAGCCGTATTCTCAGACTTAACTGGATATGTCATTGTTATAATACGGATTATATGGCGGGATTTCTTGGTTCCAGCAATATCTTTCATAATACAGATACCGCGTATTACAATTCACCTACAGCGAAGTCAATTATTGCCTGAACATGCCCTGAAATTTTCATTTATCTGGCTATTAAAAAGTTTTCATAGTTGCTATCGCGGTCGAGTATGCGCTCACCTGCCGTCGCATACCGCGTAGCCGTTTTCTGCAAGGTACAATATTGTCTTTTGTGTAGGTTTGGACGACTGTAAGTTAATCGGTAACACGATTACTTATGACTCAATCACGGGTTTTCATAGTCTCGTTAAATACCGCACACACACTTGTAAAAAACTATATCGCACGTCTCTTAACCCATGAATCAAGACGTTCATAGTTATATCTTTGTCTGAAACTTCTTGCAAACACCGATAGTGTTATACTTCAAAAAAAGGGATACTTGCACTTCAATAGATGAGCTGGCTGAGTGAAGGGATTATGCATCAGTAGCAGTTCCAGTAAAGCTGTTAGAAGCGAACACATCACTGTTTATGTAGTGGTTTATTACATAAAGCACCCAAACAATCCAGTTTAATAAAGCTTTTATGCATTTTACATGTGGTGCTATATTAATCGCAAGGTAACATTGATCTGCAATAGAGATAGCGCGGAAACGAGTGGTGCTCGTAAATGAGAGCTATTACTTGCCTTCTGGTTTGTCTAGGCGATATCTTGACCAAATCCGCTCAACTGTGCTAATTACATTATGCACGTATATCTATGCAAATATATATTCAGCATAGCATGGGCTATCAGTTTTTTGTTGGGTATCACTTGTTTTATCCATGTATAGGGAATATTTGCTATAATCAATTGTCAAATGTGCATAGTTTGAATCACACTTTGAGCGATCGCTGTAAAACGTGTCATGAATTACGCGACACTAGTTTCTTGTTCAATGTGTCCGGCGAGCGAACGCTCAAGCAAGGTATTATTTCACCTGTGTAATTAACTTTTCAAACTTTATTCATTGTGAATTGAGTCACACTTAAAATATCATCGCTTTCATTAATGGCGGTTGAGCAGAGCCAGGAAGTGACCACGCATTAATCGGTAAGCGTTTTCTGGCATCGCAGGTCGTTGTTCATCAGTCTTGCTCACATTCGACCAAAATGCCAATTCGTAATGTTCCGTCGGTTCATAGGTATATTCGCGCGTCGTGATAAGCTATATATTACCTAGCGGGGCACCTAATTGTAAATTCATTTGGTGAATGCACCACACAATTAGCAAACGTGACAAAAATTTAGTACAAATAGGTCCTGAAGAGTAAGCTAATCTTTGGAAAGGCAATCGATGCGTGCAAAATAGACAAATGTGTGGAGCAAGCTTACTCATATGCTATGAATGATGTTATTTATAAGCAAAGTTCCAAAAACACCAGATTAGCCTGTGACATAAGCTCAGGACACGCAAATATCTGCCAAATGCTCACTATTCATTGACGACAATTCGATTTGGCAGCTTGAAGATACAAAAAAACTAGATAAGCATTTCAACGTTGTGTTCTACTTCAGTATTAGTTATTTGACTATGGGATTTCAGTGTGTTGTTTAATAACGATCACGAGCTGCTGACAAATACTAGAAACGTCATACTTTATAGCTTACAGACATTATTTGCCAACTGTACACCAACGATCCCCAACAGGCACCCTCTTTATTTGATTGAATCTGGTCGTTTCCAATAGTCATTTTCATTTGAAGAAGATCGTGCAATGTGCATATAGGGTCATCGTATAATCCCCATGAAATCATACAGCATTTAGCTGCTTGTTTGGAGGAGCTGGGATTCGGTTTAATGTATCGCAGACCAACCGGGACAAGGCGAGTGATGGGACGAGCTTAACAATCAGCACGCATCGCTACGAGCGGCAAGGCATGATGAATAGCCTCATTGCATGGGGTTGTTGCGACAAAAACAATCTTCTAATTTCTCCCAACTGATTTGCTTCCTTAACTAGGTTAGTTGCGCTACGCGTATCAACGACAGGACTGCATGCCATGACTGGTTATTTATAGTCCGACACGGGTGGACCTCATAACATTGCTGGAATTAGCCATGCACAGATTTACATTACGGCTAGGGTTAATAACGTTGACTGCGCCCAAAACATTAATGTGATGGTATTGCAAAGAGAAAGACACATGCTACTGGCAGAAGGAAGATGAGACCACGTGTTGTGACTGCTTCATGAACTGCAGCTAGTGCTTTGTTGATAAAGCTTGCATATAACGCCTCAACATAGACATGCCTCGTATATACATACCGGAATGTTTTGACCCAAACAACATTATTATATTATATAAGCGATAACTTGTCAACGGCTATATTGAAAACAGTCTTGCTATAACAGGAGCGAAGTTTTGGCTAGATTCAACAAAAACACATAACCAAATTACCCTGCTCGTTTAACCTACATTTTGTAGCTGGTTGTCGACGGGATATATCCAAAGCACTGGTTTCTTTCGGAAATAAAATTGGATTTTTGAAGCAATTATTTACTTCGGTATTCAACATTATTACGAGAGCAATATCTATGTGCGATCCTGTGACAGTAATTCATCATATGTGGATTGCATGGGAAGACAGGTGAGTTGACCTAGCGTTTTTACTTGCCCATTACAGGCCGATGTATGGTGTGTCGCACCCTCTACAGCCAGGTTCGATGTCGTCTGAAGGATGTGTATTGCGCTATGCCCGGTTTATTGTGATGGACTGTGTTGTCGCTGAGGTCACGAATGACCAGTTTTGGTCTTTTCACAAATTAAAAATGAATAGCAGTTATGTGATTCGACTTGATAGCTTGTATAATGCTGCCAACTCTTCTCATTACTGGTTAGGCTCTTTTGATAAAATATGCATTATTTGATGGCCTTGAGAAAGTCATAAACTGGATGACATGTCGAGGCAAATGTACACAAAAAGGTCTACCATGTCTGGGTATGATACATAAACAAAATTCTCCGCACCCTTGAACGTTTCTTATACTACGTAAATGGCAAATGATAATGTCTGTGAATTTGACTGATGATTGTCGAGTAAAAAGAATAGGCAATTACCACGTTTAATGTCTTGACTTTATTGATCATCGTTAACAGATAAACGAAACATGAAATGCGCATCAATAAAAAATTGTGGTGGTATGTTCAAGGTGCTGCTACTTGCTGTGGACCTCATCCAACTATGCCAGTCGATAATATAAAGCGGTTTATGGCCAAGAACATATCGTGATGCCCAAGGTTTTCTGTGGCAAATGTACCATACAGGGAAAGTATTCAACCTCGATAGATAAAATCTCAGATTAGTCATTGCGTGTCTGCCTATAGCATTATTGTTCTCCGTGTCGCTAAGATGTGGTCTACAAATATAATTGATCATGGGATTTGAAATCTTTATTCATCAGTGCCTTGTTTCACATGCTATGGAACAATTCGTTGGTTCTTAGAGAAGACATATATAATAGAAACTCTGGTTTCTTTTAATACATTTCAACATTTCACGACAAACGTAGCAGCCATTTGCCTTGACAATGTCACAAACCAACAAGGGATGATCATCCTTCATTCAGCAAGAATGACATTGGGATAATAAACTTATCACATGGTGGCCGCAGCACGTTGTAAACGATGATCGCCATCGGGAAGTTAGATCCTTACCGCTTTATATCCGAGTTGCCTGTGTGCATTCACTGAAAACAGTCATTAAAATTTCATTAATTTCCGTTACGATGGTACGTTAAAGCAATCTTCGTGTAATGTGACGGATGAATTTTCGTTCGTCTGAAGTAAAGTAGGTCTTTTAGCCCCTCGTCTGACGCAAAATGTACAACACATCTGGCCAAAATTATATTTTCAACCAACAAAGTGTAACGGGTGTACCCTCGGGTGCGCAACCCGTGTCGGATTCCCCAAACGGATCTTCCTCGCTTATGCTGCGTCATCGAGAATTGTGCGCTATATAATTTTGAGGGTTTTGATTGGCAAATTCCGAAAATTGCGTACAAGCATTACATGATCCATTAATTCATTGGTTTGTGCAATAAGCCGGGAAATTAAATAGCCCTCCGAACTCGTTAACATGATCAAAATCAAGAAGCACGAGCATTAGGTCTTGTACGGGCGCATTGCATATTAGATATCGGTAAGTAACTGGCTCATTAATCTCACATTCACAACGGGGTCCAAGATAGCTTTATTTTGTCCTATCAACTAAAACCAGACAATAAACACATGATTTTCCAACAACTGCTTTATTGATTTGTTATTAATATGACTCAGTACTCAGTAAAAACTGGCATAATAATCTTGTTGGATAGATGTCATAGGGAATGCACAAACCTCTGAATCAACTCATTGGTGGCGCGTCCTAGTGGAGTAAACGCGGTGTCACGGCTCTTTAATCGTGCGTAGGTTTGGATCCCATTTGCTATAGGCGAAAGCATAAGGAGAAATATTAACTCTTCACATTACTAGCAAGAGTTCTCTAACTGCTTAGATAGCCAGAATCCACAAGAGATTATGGTATTAGGAGCCACACTATAAATCGCCCGCTTGGATGGACGATAAGCAAGCGGCGCTTATCCTAATCGACCAATAGCTTATAATACGCTATTTGTTTTCGCTTTCTCAGGATTCTATAATCCAACAGAATGCGACTTCTTTACTGCAGTCCAAGGATATGTAAGTTAACGTGGCGGGGCATTCTAATTGTAAAGTACAAAGCGAAGTTAAGAATGACTACGCCACTGCGTGCATGTTGTAATGGACATCGGTCTATCCGATCGTAACCACAAATCGATTCACTGTTAGATTATGGTCTAAAAACTACTGATGGATTATGTGTAGCAAGATTTACAAAAGGTATGTTGGTTGCTGCGCATCAATGTATGTTGATATCTGCCAGCAGCCCTTCATTTGTCTACCATTCTTTGCTAGAAGCACGCATTCTAATAGCAAGAGTGTTAGGCGTCGCGATGGTTTTGATCGAAGCAGTCATGTCCCAGTGTAATGTCCGACAAACGATGTGAGGGGATATCAGTGAGGTATGACAATTTATAGCCGAATATCTGACATATTTCTCATATAAATGAGTGTTATGGTGCTCGTTATCTCTTCGCTGCACGACATAAATCATCTTTGTTTACGTAAAGAATCGTATTCGTATGCATCATATGTTTATATTCTGTGATTACAATATCCCGAATGCAATACTTGCATCACATATTTCTATAGAATCGTAGCTCTGCCTCTGTGCACGGTGATGACACCAGTTAGTGTGGGTTGTCCGCAAATTTGATATCTGTCACTTAATAAGATAATTGCCGTTAGCCGCGAAGAAAAGGGTTTGTTACCACCCCCACGCCACCATTCACCTGTAGGTAACAGAAGCCGGTCATCTATAGGGATATCATATTACCTACCCTAGAGTTTTTATATAAGGCTTCTTGTTGGAGTCATGATTGCGAGAGACAGTATGAGTCAAATATACTGCGGAATGTTACGAAGCTTTCCTCAGCTCTCACTTAAATTGATCTCGTAATATTCATCCGCAATTGATAAAACATAGTTTCATTATGATGGGACTGACAAGTCAATCCCAACGTGACCGATTGCGTCATTTGTCATTGTGCGACTTTAGCTATATAAGGCTATTTGTTTGATTGTTGATCATCATTTTCAGAGATGGTCTGTGTTAGGTCAGTTCGACTTGTGTAATAACTCTGTATTCCGTGCCAAGACCTTAAGACACTGATTGGCCTGGGTCTTTGCTAGTTAAACAAGGCAGAACACTAGCTGGCATCCTATTTATTGGTCGATCCACGACTTTGGGAAGAAACACAAATCGCTTTGATAATAAGGTCTTAGGTACTGCTGCTGTGTCGTATCAACGTATCGTGCTGGTTATGAATTAACATAGACTATTGCGGAGTTTGAGTTTTACTGAACATGGCTTTCGTTCTGAATTCAAACGGAGCATCGAGTAGTTTTTCGCAATCCGTTGGCACTCGGTATCATCACAAATATTTCTTCCGCCTTGTGGCGCACACAGCACTCCTAAAATAGTTACATCTCTGCCTTGTATAACTAACATCGATCCAGACCAATCAGGGTCTTAGGGTCTTGGCTGTCAGGCTGCTACTACTGTACATAACCAGCATACCAGCGGACCGCGAGTATTGCTCAATTGAATCGATAATTAATTTTCATTGCCCTAACTTAGAGGGTAAAATGCCATTTGGCCCAATGCCATTCCATTCAGTAAGCTAGAGAAAAAATGTGTCGCCCTATCTAATGCTTGTTAGCTAGGTTTTTGATTGCAAAATATGTGAGCGCTGGAGCGTTTTAAAACACGAGCATTATTTCCATTATAACACACACAGCGGTGCTGTTTATAATCCATGGACCAAATTGCGCCAGGTCAGCAGAAAGGAATAATGATTTGTACAGTATTGCCATGTTTCTGCACACGAATGTCGGACATGATACGTTGCTGTACATATGGAATCTCTATACCGTCACTGGCCATGTGTATAGGTTCCGTGGCGGGCATCAGCGACAAGAAGCAATACGTTGAATGTCTTGGTCAGTGATGATAAAAACGAATATGTATGATGTAAGGAATAATTTACTTGACTCATCCGGTATCTGTCATGATTCCATGGTTTCCTTTTACAGTATATGACCCTTTATCTGGTATGCCTCCAATGTTTGTTTGAAAAGTCTGCATTATCATCAACTGTGAACGTGTAGGGTCATTCTGGTTAATGCGTAATGCGGCAGTTGTGTGGGAGCATAAAAACGCAAACTTGCTTCGGCTGTCCTCGCGATATATTTAACACAGCGTACCCAGTAATGAAGCTGAACCAGCAGAGAACTATACAATTACCAGGGTTGTGAGCACATCATGCTGCTACTCAGTGCATCACCATCACCGTGTCTGTCTGCGATAACGATGCATTAAGCTGTCAGTAATGCATTAGTCTTCCACTCGCCATGCATTATACGGCCAACTGCACTTGAAACTATATTCTAAAGATATGCTTTACCACCTGTTTTCACAGACGCAGCACTGCTCGGTTGCTGCTGTACTACCGAGCGAAGACAATACACAGCAGCCCGGGTGAGCATTCGGAGGGCGGTCGGAATACGATGGTGAGGCGACTGTTATTTCAGTAGCCTACAAAAGAGACTGCCGCTAACTAAGCGTAAGTAACAGGGGCATTAAAAACGCATCGAAAACGGGTTCATGGTATCATGTGGTCTGAACATCTGCACCTCATTGGGTACACTGTGCATTGCTAATAAGCTGATCTGGTAGCATACAGTGTCAAACTAGTGCGAAATTATAGATAACGCCACAAGCTCCATTATATCCAATAAAATGCCTCTCTTTGAAGCTGGTTGGCTATTTATGATCGTAAAATAAGCAAAAGATATATAATAGTAAAATAATAATAATTCTTATTGATGAGGATATAAGCGATAGTAATCCGCCAAAACCGACTCACACTGCATGACAGTTAGTGGCAAAATTGAACTGGTATGATTATATTGCTGACATAAAGGCTACTTTGGATGCATTTTACGCATTTACGCGCACTAGTGGATGTAACGTGGGCAATGTAGCACGACTAGCAGCCTAAAATAGCCTTGATTTCTCAGGTTACTTTAATCAAGCATTGTTCAAATAAAATGTGGACGAAAATGGATGAACGAGATGCGGTGACCGTTCGCAATTATGTTTGATATCAAAACGTTCCTCAACCTCTCGTGTTCGTATCTGTCATAACGGCATGACAAACGTCTTACACAGTGCGCTACATATTCGCGTGGAAGACTCAATAGATGACCCGTTTAGATATATTCAAGGCACATAACCAGTAAAGCAGACGTCCCTGCCCCATGTAATGACAGGTTGACTCAATTAAGAAGGGCGGCAGAGGGAAATGACTGATTACAATACTGAGGACCACAATCACCATCCGACCATCCGCCATACGTCATGATCAAGGCGGAGAAGGAAATAACAGACCAACTGATGATGGATTGCCTGGACAGACCGTACGTCCACAAAGCAATTCATCAAACTCTTCGAACTAGAATGGTTCATTACATGGATATACGGTATTATCTGTGTGACACTGACTTCAGGTTTATTAACTCATACAAGACATTCTTCTAGTGTCTGCCCAGCCGACACAGGCGTTACCCACAGGGTTCTGCGACGGACTTGCTTGCGATAAACCGCAAAACACTGGCCACTTGAGTGTTTATCTTCGGACATATAGTGCGTTAGTGTCAAGAATACTATAAGAAGCATCAGCAACTTCCATCTCAATGTATGATGGCCCAATTGACAGATATAGTTTTTGTTGGCGAATGAGCTCCTGTTTTAACAATTGCAATAATGTAACGCATTGATGCAATATTTGCTAAGTAAGATATGTGGTCAGTTAATTCTTACACAGAGCGGGATCGAGGAGGGAATATTAGGACAGAAGGACTATCTATCTCTAGTCTTCTCTTAATTGTTAGCAATGCAATTTCCCAAGTTACAGAGAATCAACATGTTTTAGTCTTCTCAAATCCATGCATATAAGAAGATTTGCATTCAGGAAAATTCACCACCCTGCCCATTCCAACTTCACTTCCTAAATCATTTTCATCAGCGTCGCTTACAACTTTCCAAAGAACGAACGTATCGGATTGTGTTAAGGGAAATCTGCATTCGATGTTGGTTCTCTGAAAAGGGAGACCACTGTATGGTCCGCGACATATTAACAGTTGATCGACCAAGCAGGTTTATGGTGCCTTTAGAAGACATTGATTCCTTCCGATAGGCCGACTATATAGGGCAGGGGAGCAATGAGGGGGTCATTTTTCTTTCATCATGGAGTTTTGATCACCATAGAAGATACCACAGCTAATCTATAGTCTGTCCTTGTAACAACCATATGCTTGATATATCCAATAACGACTAGAAAGAGCCATAAAATATCACCTTATCATTCTTATTGCTGGCTGCTTCGCTGCGAATGAAATTCCAATTGATTACTAGGGAATCAGTCCCACCTAGGTTATTAAAGCATATGTGACAACATTTCAGCAATGAATGAGACATAAAATATCGCAGTAACTGACCAATATTTCCCCAGCATGACTGCTGGCAGCCGGATACGTTGATATACCTAAATATGAGTAGTAGATTAAAATGTGTGATCATTATTTATAGCTGTCTACTTAATTCCTTATTCTCGGCATACATGATTAGCACTGTTATAACTTGGTGGGTAGATGTAGGATAGGTGTTATCAAAACATGTAGTAGGCGTGGACATTTGGGTTGTCAACTGATATTCGGCCTTACAAAAACAGGTTGTCTGTGGACCATTGCATAATAAGCCTCTTCCAACTATTATCAGCAATTAATACATTTAAGTCCTAGCTTAACATTCAAATATTTCATTCAGAATCAAAGGAAGCGTCAAGGGAGTAGATACTGCTAAACATATTATCCAATATTTGCGGAGTCGGGTGCTGCTCAACCACATAAGATAAGAGGCTTAGAACTTAGACACTTACTTTTTTGTCATTGTGATTGATTGCTAATTGTGTCTTGATTGCGGATAGATTGATTTGTTTTGTCTCTAGCATTATCATTTGACATTAGCGGGCTACACCAGTGAGTTCATATAACATTATATGCCTCCTGACTATTAGAACATTCCAGATATAATAGCATGAAACATTAATTCATGCCAGAAGGGTAGGTTGAGGAGGATGCGTTAGGAGAGAGTTAAGTTCACAAGCCCAGCACCTGTTGATAGAACACATCCACCTCGACTTAAGCTTTTATAAGATCACCCGCAGGATTTGCCGTTCATGCCGATTCATTTGTTTTCAAATATCATATAATAAAACTGATCAGTTATAATGTAAGCAACATAATCACGAGGGTTTAGGGGCGAACAGCCTCAACATAAGAAGCTAACTATCATCTGCAGTCTCTTCATTATTGCCTCTTCTGTAGCGCCGTATATTAGCCGAAAGACGCATGCAAGGCACCACAATTGTCTTGGAAATCAATATTGCAATACCGCTGCAGTCAAATTCTAAGATAATTATTTGAACCTATAGAGTTGTTTTAAATGAATCGACTGCCTTCCAAATGCGTATTGATCTAATTTTAGCATCTACTTCATGAGAGAGGACCCTTTTCTAGAAACCCTAACTCGAAAATAACTCCCATGATTATGATTCTGAGCAACTGTATACTAGATGCTAAATAAATTATTTACTTCTATAGACTAATATGCTCATTTACTTGTGGAATCGAATTACAGTTCGTGTAACACAAAATGTTCTGTGGGAGGGTGGAGTGCACAGGAAGGTTAGTCCCAGCATGGACACTTATTACCACCTCAAACTAATTCCGAAAGAAACTGTTGAATCACAACAAACTTCCAGATGATTGCATGGCACTCCCCTAGCTATAAACTATTGAGGAGATCACATAAAGCGGTCCTGTTGTGCTATGGCAAGGTGACATGGAATGATTGCTACCTTAAGTGCATGAATGATACGTGCTGTTTAAGAATCAATGAATGTGACCCAGTATTCATGAATATAGAGTGAAAAAGCATATTGGCATTTGAAGTGTTTGGTGCGAGCACTATATCCCTAACCGTGCAGAAGCAAGCTTATGCATGGATCACACGGATCGTCATTTCAATGCACCATCGATGACGGCAGCAATATACTAAGTCTGGTGTATATCTAATTAATCGTTGTTCGCTGGTCTTCTACAAAACTGTACCACTGGTCTTAGTCCCCCAAGGTCGATGCTCATTTCACGGTTGTTGGTGCACTTAAAAGGTCATTTGAATTGCTTGGTGGCCATTTTAACGTGATCCACTGAGCTACTAACGGCATATTACGGAGTATTTCTGCAATGACACATACACTGGAATGTTTAGGCATATGTTACTCTTTTACATCCAAGTCTTCTGCTGTAGTCAATGATGCGCTTAGAATAGAACGACCTGCGGATGTTTATTTATTATTGGTAACACTTTAGCGGAACATTAGCGAACATATAACATTCCTGATTCATTATAAGCTGCCATAATTGGTTATTCTGTGTTGAATAGAAACTTGTCTAATGTTATTAGCATAGGATTGTCTATCCCAAAGTATTAAACGCTTACAATAATGCCAACAAACTGCCTAACTAATAATCGTCGTTGCAGTACACATTTTACTTAGCAAGTGCCTGTGTAATTCATTGCAGGTGCCACTGTAATCTTCCAAATTGATTGGCTTCACTACAATTTCTCAATATCTCGCCATGCTACTAAACCCCTCATTACCTTTGTACGGATGTTGCTTTTAATGCTTGACGTGTGGGTTGTATTATGCTCTCATACACATTGTAATAAAAATGATGGTATGTTTTAATGTCGATGTTATATGCAGTGTTAAGCGAGTATATTACGATGGCAATAGCCACATACATATAATCCAACGCGTATTGATATAACCATGAACATATTCTGTCTACACAGCTGGAAACTTTAAGCGTCTGTTTATTCATCATTCATGCACCCGCTTTACAACTTAGCTTGAAGTGCATATTTCTTTGCTCATATCTAATGTTTAAGTTTTAAATAGATTGTGCCTGCTTCTAGACAAAGCGGTCAACTTAATGTACTTGCAAAGAACAACCGCTGTTAATGAGCTGCTGCCTTTGACAGCATAGTTCAGTCAATCGTGCTGTGGAAGTATGAATAATACGAATGACACTGCCAGTAGAGCCGTGGCAATCAAATTCAAAGCAGACAGTTGGCCAGCTTCATGGACACACCGTGTAGGTCACAATCTTACCATGAGTCATTGAGAGCAGAGATACAGCAGCACCAACAATTAGTGGCTACGGATTACATCTCATGTTAGCATCTGGTATCTATTTCGACTTTCTGGCGGATAACCATCAAAAACCTATTCTTGCGTTTTTCGTCAAGAAGCCACGCCCTACAATAAACCGGCAATGTGGGTATAAACTATTCCATTCAATTATCGTTGCTAGAACGACAACATCAAAGCATACAACATAAATGTATACATAAATGAGCAGCCAGAAGGAGACCCCCAATACCTTTATAGGCTATAATAATAGCTCCCCTTATCTTTACAGATGATGGATATAAATGTTTATAAACGCATAAGGATGTAAAAGATGCACATACTTTCAATTGATAACGATCTGCTCAAACACATGGAATCAATTTAAAACGTTTGCGTGTAATAATTCCCCGTGTTGTAGCAAGCTGTATAAAGATATATCGCTTAAACATATGTAACTTATAGTGTGATAGACGTAAGATAAAGCCTCTGTGCGACTGACGATGTGATACTCTAAATATTCTAAATTAAACAAATACAATATATAATCAGTGCATAGTGTCAATGCATGCAGTTCATTTGCTTATATTGGTCTGTAACTAAGCAACGGCATGTTATACCAACTGTAATTCCTGTAACAATTGCAATTAAAATATGCTATATACATCCTCTTGTGCCCAATAACACATCTTACAACAAATTGTAGGCGCGCTCCTCAGGCTACAAATACGTGTCAATGGGTTGAAACAGTTTAAACCAAATATAGTACGTTATCAATGTGCAGTGTGTGAGTATTTTGCAACAAAATATTAAACAAATTTGTTTAAGGTTTATGGAAACATTGAGTTATTTTGCTATCAGATCAATATAGTTTGAACCCTGGTCCCCAACGGAGAACGATTGCATCAGACTGCTTATAGCATCCATTAAAAAGGACCAATATGTTGCTTCCGCTGATAGATTTAACCCCTTTCAACAAAGACTAGAGTATGGTTTGCCAACTGGTTATGGTTATGGAAATTAAACATCATGCTCGCCATCATATGACAAACCTTCTTTAGTGAACATTTCATCGAATGACAAGCTAACATACTTCGACTTTTTCATTGCAAAGCTGTGGGAATATCACACTTAAAGCCTCTATCCATATTCTTCATGGCACATTTCAGTGTTTCTACAGATGGCATAAAACACGCCTCAAGAGCCTGTGAGTTTTAGGGCTGGAATGGAGAATTGACAGGGCCAATGCTTTGTCTTTCAAGGACTACCTTTTTCCTGTTGCCTTTTTTTGACAGTCGCACTTAGGACATTACAAAGTGGAGCTGATTTTCTGGAGACAATAAAAAGGAATATTCATAATGCAAATTGCATCATCACAAATCGCATAAACTTGTGACTCATCAAAATCTGAAAATTATAATATTGTAACAAAACCTAAGCTGTTGATTAAGAAAGATCTTGATGACCACCAGTTTCTTTGTCTCTACTGTTCGAACAGACGAAAATCTCTGCTTGTTGGCATATCCTCGCATGGAAGATATGTTCAATTTGAGCCTTCTTACCTCAGTACACCCCCTGAAGATACAGAACATTTTCCATTTTTCTTCCACGCTATATGCATAACCTTCTCCAAACCATGTTTGGACAGATGAGAGCTGTCCTTCACCTTCAGTTTCTTTCCATATCTGTTTTGTCAATGCCTCCAGTCTTCATAATGGATTCTTGCGCGTTAAGTTCAGCTGCAGAGAGTGAGCATTCTGCATGTGTTTGAGAGTGTTAATTATTGTATCTTGTACAAATTGGCCCTATGGTTTTGCATAAATCAGCAAAACATATTTTGCAGGAGTTTTAGAGGTAAGAACAATAGTTTTGTCGGGATCAGTTGTACAATAAATGATTACAACAATGTAGCTTAGCTGCGTTGTACCACAAAAGAAAAATAAACTTGCAGCAACATCATACGTAGCTTTCAAACACAGTCATCGCGTAAACGTTACGACTCATATATTGGCGCTGGAGACGGACGTTTGCCAAAAATACTTTTTGGCTCGTGTGTGTGTATGCATATATTGAAAAGAATTTACGCATTGGTTTTCAGAAAACTTGTATGCTGAGATTGGACGGTATTAATCTAAAATCAAAGAGTTTTTGGCAGAGAGGTGAAATAAGAATATAACATATCTCAACATGCCAAAACACAAAGTCATGGATTTGTGATCATGTATACACATTCTAAAACATCAGTTTCTTACTTGACATAAAATTGACACATAATTTGATTATATTCAAAATGGATATATCCTAATTATGGTATATAATTGAAAAAGATTTAGTGCATACATTAAGGGTATTTTTTGTTGATATGGCTCCAAAAGCAGCAGCACAGCACTATCCTTAAATATGCTTGGACGTCACTAATCTAGAATGCAGAGTAAGAGTATTATTTATATAGAATGAAAACAAACACATTGGTTAGGGCTGGGACTAATATCTGTGTGTTTGTGGCATTGGAGCGTTTCCATGAAACCAGCGTCTTGTCCGCGACTTTATTTACTGGTGGTCCATTGAGTTATGTGAGCTCTAGTTGTCACAAAAGATAGGCGCAATTATGTCAACCACCTTATTAATGTGTGTTTAATAACTAGTAGTTATGTAAGGGCGGTGTCATCCGAGATCTGATGTTGTGCATCATTTACAAATGTCTTTAGAGTGGCTTTTTAGCTGATAGGTTCAGTAGATGAAACGTGTATTAAATAGGCTAACTCTGACTCCGACATATACATTCCATGCTTCAAATTGTAGATGAACTATTTATCAATACATCCTTGACATTGACAAGAGAGACAAAACTATAGTGAGAAGATTGGCACTAGCTTAGCGGGTACTGTTGATAATCTTACAATATGTTACGATAAATTACCAACATCATGCAATATTGCTCATGCAATTACTTGCTAGAGTTCCAACTGGCAAACACGTTTTATTTCAACATTTGACCCATTAAATGTGCTGTTGCTATTGCTCTATCACACGCTTACTGGGTGTTCAGCTCCCATGCTCCCAGAAGCAGGAAATCGCATGTGCCGTAATGTATTTGCAAAGCTTTACTACGCATCTGCAGAAGTGATATTCACCGTGGTCGGTGTACTGTGAATGCTGTTTTTGATGTTTCACAATAAGACCAATATGACTGATTGGATATGAGTAGCAGTAACCTTGCTATATTCGTTGCTCTCCCGACCAAATCAAGCGCAGCGCGAGGCGGTTCATGTAAATGGCTGGTAATGGGTGTATTTATTAACTTCTGGACGGCACTCCATCAATAGTGCGTCTCACTAAACGAGTCTATGAGGACGTTGAGCGCTCAGGCATGATCGTTGAAAGTACCGCAACTGACGTTGTGTGTTATGGAATAGGAAAGAGTAAAAGCAGGCAAGAGGAAAAAAACGGTCCACTTAAGGGAGCTGATACCAAAATTATAAGACGGCTGCCAGATCTAACGGTCGCTTTAGAAATATTTATTTTCCCATGCGAATGAAAACCTTTCGTAACAGCAATAGCAAAAAGCATGAGATCAACCATTGTCAAGATTCTCGCCCCAAACAGTCACAGTCTTGCCATTACAGGATCGAAGTTTTGACTAGATTCAACACGCATAACTAATTAACCCTTAATTTTGTAGCTGGTTGCCGACGTGATATATCCAAAGCACTGTTTTTTTTCGAAAATATAATTGACTTTGTGTAAGCAATCATTTGCTTTGGTATTCATCATTATTACGAGTTCAATATATATGCGCAACACTGGGACTCTTACTCATCGTGTGTGCATGAAAGGCCGGTGAGTTGAGCTAGCGTTTTTGCTTATCCATAACAAGCCGATGTATATTGTGTCGCACCCTCTACAGCTAGATTCGATGTCGTCTGAAGGATGTGTATTGCGGCCATGGCCATGCCTGGTTTATTGTGATGGGGTGTATTTCGTCATCAGCGGCAGTGGTTGCATAACCATGTCTGTAATGACGAACTGCCAACGGATCTTCGTAGCGGTATGAAAGGATGTTATCCTCTGTGATGTATCACAAAGAACACATTTGCAAGACTGAGTGGTCGCTGAGTTTACGAATTACCAGTAATGGTCTTAACAAAAAATAGACATGAATAGCAGTTACGTGATTCGAATTGACAGCTTGTATAATGCTGCCCACTCTTCTCATATCTATTATATGATGGCATTGAGAAAGTCATATCCTGGCTGACATGTCGAGGCAAAATTGTCCACAAACAGGTCTACCATGCATGGGAATGATACATGAACAACATTCTCCGCACCCTTAAACGATTCTTATACAACGTTTACAGATGACAATATCTGAGAATTTTACTGATTATTGTCGAGTAACAAAAAGAAATAGTACATGACCACGTTTAACCTTTTGACCTAATTGATCATCGTTAACAGAATACATTCTCATACGTTAAATAAGCGGCGTTGAAACGTGTAGATATCACTGTGATACTAATATGTGTAAGCTAGAGCATTCAAGAGCCCAAAAGGTACTTGAGATGCTGCTGGTCAGGATGAACGACGAATAGGCGAGGATCGTAAGCATCATTACGATCACTGTTCCAATGAACATCACATTAGGTATCAGCATAGAGTATTTGGGCAACGAACCTGCCCGGATGCTCCAGATAAGACTAACGAACATGACCCTTACCGATGGATGCAGGTACTATTGTACACATTCCTCACACGGTTCAAAGAGGATCCTTAACTTCTGCGGTGGCGTTATGGTGATGCTTCGCATACAGGAATCACTATAAATATTCATTATTTGTCCTGCACCCGAGTGAAATTGAAACTTTGACAGCTTCTTTTGCACTATTCAACATTGTGCATGGAAAGGAACAATGTATGGAACGGCCGTTAACTAATATACACAACTACCCTCCTGTGTACAGTTTAAAAGGAAACAAAGTAAGAAAAACTACCTTAGCCACCCGTGATAGCCACGAAATGGGTAGTAGTTATGACTGTCAGGTCAGACCGCCGCAAACGCATAGCTAAGCATATACAATAATACGTCACATAGCGATGAGAAAAGACTGGCAAGGCAATGCGTTTGTGATTATCAGTATTCATGCCCTTTTATTTTACAATCGCAATTAGCAAATTACACTCCTCCTTGGCTGTTTTTAAGCAATGTCGTGGATAGAACTAGCATATCATCAGCGGCGTTGGTAGCATATATTTGTTTCAAGGACTGGTATAATGGCGTGTTAATCGAATTAAGATTGCGCCTCGTTATATTGGGAAAGTTTCAATGGTGACCATCATATCCGTCCAAAGGTGGCCCGTGTCAGACTTATTGTTTCGTTGTACACTATGTAAGCACAACATCAGCTGATTTGACAACCAGATAACCAGTTGACCATAAAGAGCTACAGTGATCAGCACAAGGGATTGAGCCCGGTTGGCAGGTCAACGAAACATGAAATGCTCATCAATAAAACATCCAATGTTATGCTTGTTAAGCACGCCAATCATCACAAATATAAGACATGAAGGCGAGTTGCGGCGGTATGTTCAAGGTGCTGCTACTTGGTAATATAAAGCGGTTAACCGCCAAGCACATATCGTAATGCCAAAGGTTCTCAGTGGCAATTTTACCATACAGGTAAGGTATTTAACCTTGATAGTTTTGATCTCATATTAGTCAGTGCGTGCATGCCTATAGCATTATTGTTCTCCATGTTAATGATTAAGTGTCTCTACCATTACTCAACGTTGTGCATTGCCGTTTTATTTATACGTTGATTGCAAGAACTATATGTTTTACTGATATGTATCGTGCTTCCGGTCGGCATTGGGTATCAAATTGCTATTTTGGTCACAGTCAACACTATACGCCCACGCACAACCATTCATTGCAAGCTGAATTCAGAAGAAGCCACGCATGCTTTGAAAAGCAGTGTCAATGCTTGATATCCAGGAGCAAACAAGCGCATAGTGGTTTTGTGTATTTTTAACTCTTACTGTAATTTGCAATCCTGCAACGCAATCAATCAAAAAGGTAATGTCTCTATTTCGCGAAAAGTAAACCCTAGATTCATCATTCGATGCTACTTTGGGTACGTGCCAACCAAGAGTGTAATCAACAGACAATTGTAATGGTATTTTCTTAAGACAGCGCACTTTTGTAACTGCTATTCAAGGTTTGCTTGAATAGTTCGCATCTATTCATTTGAAATGTTTAACAGCAGCACGGTGCTAAGTGCCTGCCGCGTGTCGAGCAAGTGTTTAATTAACAAAGTTTCTTCGCCTGCCATCTATACCTATAGTTTTATAACCGTTGTATTCAGTACAAACCAGCAAAAACTGTATTTATGAAGATGTTGACCATGACGTATGTCAACTAGTAGTACTTGGCTAACAACGGCATTAGATGGCACCTGACCAATGGCATTGGTTTTGCGACTAAAGCTATATAAGGCTATTTGTTTGAGTGGCGACACCAATTGCGATTGATGATCATTCTTTTCAGAGATGGTATTTGTTAAGTCAGTGTAGCGTCATTGTGGATAATGCGTAATGCGGCAATTGTGTGGAAAGTATAAATAACGCCAACTTGAAGCGGATCTCCTCGCTATATATTTAGCACAGAGTACCCAGTAATGAAGCTGAACCAGCAGAGAGCTATACAACTACCAGGGTTGTGAGCACATCATGCTGCTACTCAATGCATCACCATCACCGTGTCTGTCTGTAAATCCGAAGCATGCTAGGCATTAAGCTGTCAGAAATGCATTAGTCGTCCGCTCGCCATGCATTATACGGCCAACTGGACTTGAAACTTGATTCTAAAGATGTGCTTTACCATCTTTTGTCACCGAAGCAGCACTGCTCGGTTGCTGCTGTACTACCGAAGACAATACACAGCAGCCCATTGTAAAGGTGAAAGTAACTCTAGCTTCTATCGATTATCATTTAAAACAGTTCGGGTGAGCATTCAGAGGGCGGTCTGAATACGGTGGTCAGGTGACTGTTATTTCAGTAGCATACAAAAGAGACCATAGAGACATCAAAAACTCTTCAAAATTGTGACAAAATTGAACTGGTGTGAGTATATTACTGACATAAAGCCTACTTTGGGTGCGCACTAGTTACATAGCACTAGCAACCAAAAATAGCCTATATTTCTCAGGTAACATAAATCAGGCATTGTTCAAATAAAATAAAGACGACAATGGATGACGAAATGCGGTGACCGTTCGCAATTATGTTCGACATCGAAACGTTCCTAAACCCGTTTTCTCGTGTTCACCTTTGTCATAACGGCATGACAAACGTCATACACAGTGCGATGCATACTTGCATGGAAGACTCAATACATGGCCCGTTTAGATATATTCAAGGCACATAACCAGTAAACCAGACGTCCCTGCCTCATGTAATGACAGGTTGACTCAATTAAGCAGGGCGGCAGAGGGAATGACTGATTACAATACTGAGGACCATAATCACCATCCGACCATCCGCCATACGTCATGATCAAGGCGGACAAGGAAATAACAGACCAACTGATGATGGATTGCCTGGACAGACCGTACGTCCACAAAGCAATTCATCAAACTCTTCGAACTAGAATGGTTCATTACATGGATATACGGTATTGTCTGTGTGACACTGACTTCAGGTTTATTAACTCATACATGACATGCTTCTAGTGTCTGCCCAGTCGACACAGGCGTTACCCACAGGGCTCTGCGACGGACTTGTTTGCAATAAAACGCTTAACACTGACCGCTTGTGTGTCAAGAATACTATAAGGAGCATCAGCAACTTCCATCTTAATGTATGATGAACCAAGTGACAGATATAGTTTTTGTTGGCAAATGAGCTCCTGTTTTAACAATTGCAACAATGTAACGCATTGATGCAATATTTGCAAAGGATGATTTGAGCGTCAGTTAACTCTTACACAGAATGGGACCGAGGAGGGCACATTGTCATTAGAACAGAGATGATATCCTTCTCTAGTCTAGTCTAGGCTACCCCAGTGTGTTCATATAACATTATATGCCTCCTGACTATTAGAACATTCCAGATATAATAGCATGAGCCATTAATTCATGCCAGATGGATAGGTAGGAAGGGTGGGGTGCGTGAGTGGAGGGTGAAGGTCACAAGTCCAACACCTGTTGATTGAACGCATCCATCTCGACTTTAGCTTTTATAAGAGACCTTATATTATCACCCTTAGAATTTGCAGTTCATGGCGATTCATTTGTTTTCAAATATCCTATAATAATTCGGTTCAGTTATAATGTAAGCAACAAAATCACGAGGGTTTAAGGGGGAACAGCGTCAACATTAGAAGCGAATTATCATCTGCAGTCTTTTCATTATTGTCTCTTCTATAGCGCAGCATATTAGCCGAAAGAGGTATGTTTGGTACAATAATTGTCTTGGAATTCAATATTGCAATACCACTGCCGTCAAATTTTAAGATAACTATTTGAACCTATAAAGTTGTCTTAGACGAATCAGCTGCCTTCCAAATGCACGTTGATGTCATTTTAGCATCAGGTTAAAGCGGTCCTGTACCGCTTTGGCCAGGCAGATATGGAATGCTTGCTACGTTGAGTGCATTAATGATACATGCTGTTTAAGAATCAATTAATGGGACTTACCAGTATGCACGAATATCCGTAAAAAAGCATATTGGCATGTGAAGTGTTTGGTGCGAGCAATATATCCCTAACCGTGCAAAAGCAAACGCATGCATGGATCACATTGATCGTCATTTCAACGCACCACAAAAGCCATCAGATATCGGATATACTATTCAGTGGAGAAGGTAACTCGATACCTGGCATCCATTGCAGTTGAACCATATATATATGTTTATGTAACTGAAAGGGAAGGTACAACCAAGAGTCTGCTAGATGTGGCTAGGGTCTTAGTTACCTTGCATAGACATAAATGCTGTGAAAAGATAACCTCAGCGGGCGACCATGTATGATGAACTCAGCCCTGGAATTATCCCTGCACATAGTACACTTATAATAACAATCAAATCCTTACCTTTTAAACACACACATGCAGCTTGCAGTATTATTTAAAACGGTGACTAGCTGGTTAACCAATCACTAGCCGTGGCACATGTCAGTAAATATTATCATGCAATATCCTCGCTGCTTCAGCGGAGTCACTGTGATTTGACAATTTTGACAATCATTTCATCTAATCTTGCGGCCGAAAAACCTTTAACTCACGGCATAAAACTACCAGATTTCTACAAAAGAAGCCTACTTTAGCTTATGTTTCTGCTGTGAATTACTTATTTCGTAGGTGCATAGTTGTGTTTTTGGCTAGGTGCATAATCGTGTATTGTCCTTATGTGGAATAATTTAGCAGTATACGGCCCTGGCCCGCAGTCAATGACATGTTTTTAATCAGTCTACTGTCATCGACCCCATTTTGTTGGTGCTTCTAGGTCACAAAAGTTGTAAGACGAGCAACTATACGCGCTACTTTTGACCTGTCCGTTTTAGTCTATGTTTGATGTTTATTGAATTAATAACATATTTGACACTTTATGGAGTACAGTGGTCAATGAGCGGTATCTTAAAGCTTCAAAACGCTGACATTATGACTCTGTGATATGTTTGTATCTTGCACACTAAACATTGACTGTATCAGCAGATCATTCAGTGTACAATACTGAGCACTTATAGGTATCAACAAAGCACCCTGTTATTTATTATCATGTTTACATTAACCGAATATCCTCAATTAGAGAAATATGCTGTATATTGTAATTATTTGAATGATGATATTAAGTGCGTTAGCTCGCGAGAATGATTTTGTACCGATTTCCATACTCTACTGAGCATTTAAATTGCTTAATCAGTAGTATAGGTAATAGTGGCTCCAGAGCACTCCTCCAAATGGAGACCCCAACCGACGAAAAAGAAATCCCCCACTTCAGAGCATCATTTACTCACTTCAACTATTCTTTTCGAGTCCAAAGGTCTCAAGAGCTGCAAAGCAGCTGGTGTCTCCGGACGGCGGACTAAGTGCGGGGAGCCTCTCGGAGGGCCATGAGTCGCAGGGGAGAGGGAGGTCCACGAGTTGCAGGGGTAGGGGAGAGGGTGTCGCAGGGGAGGGGCAGCCATGAGTCACGGGGTGGGGGAGATGGAGTCGCAGAGGAACCGCTAGTCCCTATGCTACTAGCCTCCAGGGTCTATCCATAGAGGTCTTTAAGCGTAAACATCCTTTGACGTCCAACCCAGACCCCGTGTAAGTTCCATTTTTCACGCGGTCGAGGTCCTCTATAAACTGTGCAACCTTAGCGTTGTTCTGCTCGATAAAGTCGGGATCAGAAGAAGCGGTTATCAGTCTCATCGTAAAGAGCTCCCAACAGTAGAACGCCCCCGTCAGGCTCTTTGCGGTCCCACTCGGTCTTCCCAGCCAAGGACCGTAATGCTCCTGTCCCACGTCCAGGCAACTATTAAACCTCCTGTTCGCGCCATAGTTGCCGTCTTCGAGGCCCTCAATCGCCGCCCACTCCCAAGCCACCGTCTCTTTATACTTCTTCCGATCCTTGTGATACACCTGGTTGTACGCCTCAGCCCTCCCCAGGTCCTCGTAGGCGCACAACCTGAAAACGCAGTCGACAAACATCCCGATGGTCGCCACCAGACTGTGGTGCAACCCCAACAGAACCTGAGGCTTATACATGTTCGGAATCACCCTTCCAGGACTCCGAGTTTAGGGGCACTTTATCTCGAGCAGCACAACTTCCTCAGGATGCCCCAGACAGACAGCATCCAGCCCATCCCCGGTCACCCCAGCCCGCCGGATCGGGAGCACACAAAACCCATCCGGAGAGTAGGCAGTTGCACCTCCCTGAATATAGATATTGTTTTCGTAGACCTTAGTGTCGTACACCTTCTCCAATACCGCAATTGCAACCTCCTCAAAGGTCTGACCCCAGAGGCAGGGCGCACTAAAGCTAACACCCTCATTGCTAGTTTTTTCTGTCCGCTTTTTGCTATAGCTGCTGAAGTAGTTTTGCCCTATGATGGCGGAGTAGTCACTTCCTCCAACGCAGCCCTACCTCGTGGTCTCCCACTGTCTCGTATTTTGCTTGACTTCGGTATGATCGTTGCAGGAAGATTTTATCGCCACCTCCATTTTACCCAGCAAACACCACTCTTTAAATGGTCTGTCGGTTGGCTGCAATTACCGCGGTACCGGCACGATAATCTCCTGTGACCAAGGTGGTCTACCTAGGCAGTGAAGGGGATGGAGATGCCATACCCAACGTCTTAGCCTTAATGTCGCTTTTCATTCGAGTATATTTTTTTATCTCTCCAAAACGAGCTTAAACTCATCCTCTGAGATAAAGCCGTCTTCAAGCGCCGCCGAAATAATATCTGTTACCGTGATTAGTTTGCTCTGTGCCAGAATTTGAATCTGGTTGTGCTTCTTTATCTTTGGCCGACAGCCGGCCGGCTGATGACCTCAACCAGGCCTCACACAGCCCCCGTAGCACCCAAGACTGTAGCAATAGGGGCAGCAACCACTGTAGACATCAGACCCGCACCACATGCGCCAAGATACATACCCACAGCAACTAAAGCAGTGTCTACAGCGTCCACTGAGTTTGCTGCACACCTATATTTTTTATACATAGCACCATATTTATCAATTTCTTTCACAAGGTATTGCTTCTTGAGACCAATCTCATTCAGCCGAGAAGAGTGGCCTGGATTCTCATCAGGCGGCGCAGTTGGTTGTTGTTTCATACTACCCTTATAGGCACATAAGTCTAAAGGTGAGGTTCAATAAGGAGCGATACTACAGACCAAGTTAGCCTTCTGTTTCCAGTGGTTGTAAAAAAGTTAATGACGTCACCTTGTCCCAGCAGTAAAGGTTGGTCTAAAGATATTACAACAGCTCGTTGGTCAACAGGCTTGTGTATCCCTATCGATTGATCTACCCATTTATAACAGAAATGAC
Source organism: Urechis unicinctus (assembly GCA_034190875.2). NCBI lineage: Eukaryota > Metazoa > Annelida > Polychaeta > Xenopneusta > Urechidae > Urechis > Urechis unicinctus. The sequence continues at coordinate 54,995,341 of CM067342.1, forward strand.
TGCCATAACACCAGTATCAGTGCCCACACCAGACGACAAACCCATACGAAGGATTCTACCACTGGATAACATTGTATATCCACAGCTTGAGTCTCGAGAGTTTTGCCCCCAGGCCCTATCACAAAACGACCTCTCATATCCTGTGTGAAGAGCGCCACTTGCTTCTGCCCAAATAGTAATGACGTGTTTCATTCTTTCAGCTACGTGTTGTCTCACATCCCTGCGCTGCTGCCTGTGCCTGTCATCAACATACTTTTTATTAGCAGCATCCTTTGGCGAAATCGGGTCTCCCAGCTGAATGATTATCTCCCATTTCAAGGTCTCCAGTCATATTACCGCCGCCTTTATCCATTTTTTGTGAGTCTACATAGGCCTTTGTTGCATATTCAGAAAGATCGAATTGCTCAGTTTTTTTCTCCAGGTCCTCAGATACTCCTTTTAATTGACATCTGGTAAATTCAAGTACAACGCGAACAGTAAGGTCGATGTTGTCTAATAGCCGTCCCTTACTATCCTGCAGTTGAACCCTCAACTCATGCACGCTTCCAGCACTAATGCACTTAGAGGCAGGATTAGCGATATTTGTGGTTATAATATCACCCTCTGGCCCTACAACATCAAGAAGCGTGGTGGGTGCACCATCCAGCATGTTGTTAGTGGTACTGCGCTGATTGATGTGAACATAAAGTGAGTCAAAGGCGCCAAAGTTGACGATCACTTTGTGAGTACCCGAAGGAATCCATCCAAGATCCAATATTTTATCACACTGTCGTCACATTGTAACGCCCAATCAACAGGAATTGAGAGGGTTATAGTCCAATCTACGGCATTATCCTCCAAACCAAGATCTTTTACTGAAAATGCATCCTGGACAAGTTTGAAGTTCTACAGGCCAGGGGGCAAAACGACACCTACTTCTTTTCTGTAGAAATTTGCCCCTTTGTAATGGGCATTGCTGATTCAATGTTATACCATCCTACAGTATACGTGATTGACCTAAGAACTACGCATAGATCACCTGCACTATTGTCAATAGCATTCTGAAGCGCTAGAGCCTCCCGCTTTGAACATTTGAGTGTGATACATAGCACTATGAATAAACAAGCCTTTACATTCAATACGAATAAAACGTACAAACCCAGCCCGGTCTAGGCATCATATATTTCCGCCCCAGATCTGACACACCTTCTCATCCAGGTTAAGGTGGATAATATCACAGATGCGTTTGGTGTAGAGTTCTCCAACCTGTTTGATACATACTTGGTGCCAAACATAAGTGACGACAGCCTTGTAGTTGGCTGGAGAACCAGGTAAAACTTTGCTGTATGGTGCGCAACAAGCGGCTGGGGAGTTTCTGCCCTAGACCACCTCAACGACAGCATTAGGACCTATGTCTGGGCCATTCTTGGTGCTCAAGCGCTGACCCGCTCAGAGATACTAGGTGTTGGCACGTCCTTTGATGCTCAAAAGCAATTTCAGGCCCACCCTGAGGATGCCATCAACTCCCCAGTGGACATTCCGTCATCCATCCGACGGTATCAGAACGACCTCCAGAATGTTTCCTCAAAGTTTGATTATGTGTTTGGAACGGGCCTTTACATGAGTCCGTCGGATATGAGCCTCGCCATTGGAAACGTTGTTGGGTACAACAATTTGATTACTATTGCAACTGAGGAACAGCAGATCGGTAGCAATACTGATGTCCACGCGGTTGCTGTACCTCCAGATAGAGGAAGCTTTGACCCTCAGCCAGATCCTCAGCCCGCCGTGCCCGCTAGAGAAGACCCTCCACCCGCCGCCAAAGACCCTCCACCCACTTCTGTGCCATCTACGCACGAAGATGAGAAAACCGCTCTTATTGTAGGCGGAACCGTTATATGCTTAGCTGTGCCTTGGTTTGCTACGTAGTAGGTCTTTGAGTATCAGTAGGATAATTCCCCCCACCGCCACAGCTGCGGCCCATACATGTTCTGCCATGCAACCAGCTATCTTTGCAGTTGACGTAAGCAGCCATGATACGATGAAGCCAATGATTCGTGGAAGGGCGGCTGCTGCCTTACTGGCTAGGCCCTTCAGGGCGTTTGCCAAGGAGTTCAGCTGCTTTTTAATCCATTCCTTTAAGCTGGGCAGCGTTGGTGCCGGGGTTGGACTAGTACTCCCTCCACCTGTCAAAGCAACTAGCAGGGTCGAGATTGCAAAACCAATCTCAGTGAGGATGGAGACGATTGTTTTACCCTGCTCCCGGAACAGGGTGCATGTATACGCTCAGCTAGCGTTGTGTCCTCATTAAGAAGTCTGTCGATCTTTTCCCTGATAAGGTTAATTTGAGTTTGCAGAGGTTCACGGTTCACAGAGGCAGCCTCAATACGGACAAGCCACAGGTCCTGCAGCTCTACAAGCCTACTTGCTTGGAATCTCCATTATTTACTATCACCCCTTCCATTCTCATCCAGCAATGAGGTCATGTCTATTGATGACAGTGTAGTCACTGTTATCACGACTTGTGGATGACTGCACAGGAGAGACAGGGCCTCCAGTATCAGGGCATTAACACGCAACTAAGATACGAGTGGGGGCAGGAGACAAGGTTGAGACCGAGGAAGAGGACAAGGCCATAGCCGATGTGTATAGTAACAGGTTCTACGTTCCACTGGATTTTGAACTCCTCGAGAGCCACATGGCATTCTACCAGAGCGCACTTAATGATAGACTGGAATACGAGCTCACGTTTAACGACTACAACCGCGTGATTCACGCAACAGGCGACACCGACACCAGCTATAAAATTGATGGCATCTCCCTAGAGAATGACATGGTTTCCCAACCAGAGTTTGCCCGTATGATACGCATTCAGTACACAGGTCGGCTCTCGATTCTGTATGACCGTGTGCTTCGTCACAAGAAGCTTGTATACAATAAAAGAGATACACTGTGGAACATCAATTTGAAAGTGCCGGCTCGCAGTATGAATGGCATCATACTGCTCTTTGAGGACCCCAGGGCGCCTCATTTGCCAGGAAAACAGAGTCGTTCTACAACCCAAAGATTACGAAGGTCGAGGTGACCATTGAGGGTATTCCCAATCAACTTTATGCCCAGGGCATGCGCGCTACCAGCAGTGGGACGAGGTGAAGAAAGCCTTTGCAGCAATGAGTAAACGATACCCCAGTGTAACAATAGCTGTAAAGGACTTTCCCTAGGAGAGTACCTAACCAGTAAGTATGCTCTGTGGCTCGACTTACGGACGAGCGATGTCGACCAGATGCACGGTAGTGGCAGGGCCGTTGAGAATGCGTTTTAGGGTATCACCATTCAGATCACAAAAAAAGGCAAGCTTAACGTTAAAGATGGCAGGTTCGTCAGCGCAGTCTACTAATAAGGTTTTGATGAAACTGAAAACTGAGTTTACATTTGAATATGGTCCCTGTTCGGAAATTGTTTGTGGTCAGATAGGATGTGGGAAAACCGCATTCATCCTCGACCTCCTCCAAGGGCCCTTCTTCTGTGCCTTCGAGCATATTGTAATCCTCTGCCCTACCTTACGCTTCAACGAGGCCTATCAGACGCGTTCGTGGGTGTGGAACGATTCGGAGGTGCAGTTGTTTCTGGTATATTAATAGGTAATGCTAAGATGCTTCTGGTGGCGGGACTCCAAGACTTGATTTCACCCCACGTGACCTGGCTATGGTTTTTGCCGATGTACACTAGCCATGGCTACAAAGGATATGCTTATTAAACAAGGGATTATAGCAGTTGATATACTGAAGTAATGGCCACAATCGCGCTACCTGTTGCAGGTGCTCTTGTTAACGCCCTTGCATTCTCTGGGAGCAACTTTTTATTCTCTTAAATTACGAAGCAGCCAAGTTGATGCGGAACGTAAGTGCAATGATATGGCAATCGAGCAGCTTCAATCTGCTCAGGCAGCATGGGCCAAGAAGCGATCTGAGCGTTTAGACTTCATCAATGAGCAACTCTGCCACCAGGGACATGCCGAGCATTTTTGTTGGGATGTAAACGAGGCTAAGCGTGAGTACTACATCTTGACGAGTTAATCCGTTGACAAACTGGACTCTGACTCTAGTCAAAAAGGGCACGAGGTGGCGTTCATTATACTGGGTATGGCTGCGACTGGGCTGGCTGCATTCAGGCGTGCTAAGTCGGTAATTTGGAGATTCGGGCGTTTACTTTGTATGGATCGTCGCATGCAAAAGATGTACTATAGTCCTAAGGGCTACTGGAAAGGCATTACAACTATCAAGAAGCTTGCAACGGAAGCGGGGGTTTCTGAGGAAGTTGCCAGGGGGTGGCTAACAAAGCAAGCTATATGGCAAATCTACCTGCCAGTGCCAAAACACATTCCCAGATCAATGTTTGATGTGTCTAGGCCTAATGAGGTTCACCAAGCCGATCTCTTATTTCTTCCTCATGACGTTGTAAAGCGCCGGACTTACAAGTATGCCCTAATTGTGGTGTCTTTGGCCTTGCGCTACAAGGCCGCCGAGCCTTTGACTACAAAGGAGGCTAAAGAGGTCGCAGGTGCGCTCAAGGATCACTGGGGTGGCCTTAACTACTTCAGGTCGACCCTGGACGGAGTTTATGGGAGCAGTGAATCAGCTGCTAGCAAAACATGGAGTATCAGTCAGGCACGGCCGTGTGAAATATACATCGAGACCAGGGTATAGTGGAAAACTTTAACCGCACACTTGCTGAACGACACTTTGGACACCAGTTTGCCGTAGAGTAAAAGAATACTGGAAAACGATCGACTGAGTGGGTTTTCTCAACTGTAGGCTGTAGTCTCTGCGTTATATAATGAGAAAACCCAATTGACCGGGAAAAAACCTAAAGATGCTATAAAGGCAAAACGAGTCGCACAAAAGCCCTTGGCAGTTGTACCAGGGCGCCCGCTGGGGAGTCAAAGAGCAAAAGCTTCCCTCTGATGTTGGCGTTTGCTACCTCAACCAGCCTGGTGAGGCAGAGCAAGACCATTGTGGCGGGCCACTGACCCTGTGTGGTCACTCAATGTTTACCGGATAGGATGCTCTGTCACTATATCTGGTGAGCCTGTACTATACTATTTGTTGGATGGACGCTCCGTGGCTTTGTAAAAGAGGGGCTGCTTGTGGTGCCGTCCGATACCCAGCTGCCACCAGACGTATTACCAATGAGATAAAAGAAAGAACGGTTATAATGGAAGCAACAAGAAAGCGTCCTTGGATTCTTCTTGGGAATAGAGACCCCTGTGGCAGGCCCTGTAAGTTTGACTTTTGTGCAATGCACAGGTTTAAGATTAAGCAGGGGATCGTAAATCGGCTTTGTGCAGAATGCCAGAAGGGCATTAAAAATAACCTAAAATTATGTACGGATTGTAAATACAAAAGGTTATCCACAAGCGCCTTCATGAGAAGAGGAGGCTTGAGGGCAGTGAACAGGGTTGCAGGAAGGTCCGGGTGGCGACTCACTTTGAGACTGTTACGACTGGTGTGCTAGATAAACCTTCTCAAGCTAAGAAGACCAAGCCCCCACGTCAACCGGCTGCCCCGGTCACATATGGTGGTGCCGCTCCCACACACAAACCCCCTCAGGCTAGGAAGATCACTCCCAGGGTGTGGGAGAGGTGTCTAGCAGTGATGCAGGAAGTTCACCATCAGGAATCAGTGGCCGGTAGGAGGTGGAAGGTGTGGATACACCCACGGTTGAATACGATACACCCTGTCTGCCGGTGGTCTACGCCAGGCTGTAGGCCGGGGTGCGGCTATGACCGTAGGCCAGGGTGTGTACACCACCCGAAGCTATCAATCCCTTTGTATCAAAGGGGTATAGAGACACCTTATTAACGTGCAGCCCATATATCTTGTGGTTATCAATCTGGGGCATGTTCATCCCATGGCAGAACTGCTTCTGGTCAAACAGCGATTCAAGGTATTGTGCGTGGCGCAGGTGTTTCTTGACCACTACCTTTTGTACGCCCTTTGCTTTCTTGATATCCTCCCGGGTCGACAGGATGGAATACATCTTTTGGCGCAGGCCTACATACTCCCTGATGGGGATCCCGCCGCACTCGTCCTACCTCTTTCCTAGAACCTTCTTGTTCTCGTTGCTGTCGATTGGGTGGGCTGGGTCATAGTTCCTGGTGTCGAATAGGGCACTGTCTTTTTTCATTTCGGCGTAGATGTCTTGTGTGTGGATATCTAGGATGAGGCAGTCGGTGTCAGTGTAGAGTAGGTTGACCCCGCTGCCGTACTGGGACTTCATGGTGTTGCAGTAGAAGTCGTCTATGAGGTGCTTGGACAGGTCGAGTATGCACATCTAGGTGGGCCTTGTGAATGTGGATGGTGGCCAGGTCGTCGTCAAATATTTTCTGCCAGGCAAAGGAGGGGCTGGCGATGAGCTTTCTTATTTTGTTGCCGTCTGCGGCTGGGACCAGCTTTACGTCAACTCGCTTGTGGAGGTTCTCCATGGTCTTGCAGAAGATGGAGTTGTTCATTAGTTTTGAAAATATATCTGTCTGCACAGCAGGAGAGTTTAAGCCACTAGTTTTAATAATTCATTAACCCGCTTTTTACAACTTAGCGTGAGGTGCATATTTCTTTGCTCATATCTAATGTTTAAGTTAAAAATAGATTGTGCCTACTTCTAGACAAACGGTCAACTAAATGTACTTGCAAAGTACAACCGCTGTTAACAAGCTGTTGCTTTTGACAGCATATTTAAGCCAATCGCTCTGTGGAAGTATGAATAATTTGGATGACACTGCAAGTGGTGCCGTGGCAATCCAATTGATAGTAGACTATTGGCCAGCTGTCCAAGGACACAACGTGAAGGAACCAATCATACCATGAGAGCAAAGATATACAGCAACACTAACAATTAGTTGCTACGGATTACAACTCATGTTAGCATCTGGTATCTAATTCGATTTTCTGGTGGATAACCTTGAAAACCTGTTCTTGCGTTTTTCGTCAAGACGCCGTGCGCTATAATAAACCGGTAATGTGGGTATAAACTATTCTATTCAATATATTTGCTAGAACGCTAACATCAAAGCATACAACATAAATGTATACAGATAAGCAGCCAGATGAAGACCCCGAATACATTTGAAGGCGATAAACACTCACCTTAATTTTACAGAGATGTTGTAGCAAGCTGTATAAAGATATATCGCTTAAACTTATGTAACTTATAGTGTGATAGACGTAAGATAAAGCCTCTGTCCGACCGATGATGTGATACTCAGTGTTCTAAATTAAACAAATACAATATATAATCAGTGCATAGTGTAAATGCATGCAGTTTATTTGCTTATGTTGGTCTGTAACTAAGCAACGGCCTGTAATACCAACTGTAATTCCTGTAACAATTGCAATTTAAATATGCTATATACATCCTCCTGTGCCCAATAACACATCTTACAACAAATTGTAGGCGCGCTCCTCAGGCTACAAATACTTTCTTACCATTACGTGTCAATGGCTTGAAACAGTTTAAACCAAATATAATATGTTATCAGTGTGCAGAGTATTTTGCAACAAAATAATAAACAAATAAGGTTTATGGTAACATTAGGTTATTTTGCTATCAGATCAATGTAGTTTGAACCCTGGTCCCCAACAATCGCTGCCAAATGGAGAATGATTGCATCAGACTGCTTATAGCATCCATTAAAAAGTACCCAATATGTTGCTTCCGCTGATAGAGTAAACAAAGACTATAGTATGGTTTGCCAACTGGTTATGGTTATGGAAATTAAACATCATGCTCGCCATCATATGACAAACCTTCTTTAGTGAACATTTCATCGAATGACAAGCTAACATACTTCGACTTTTCATTGCAAAGCTGTGGGAATATCACACTTAAAGCCTCTATCCATATTCATATTCTTCATGGCACATTTCAGTGTTTCTACAGATGGCATAAAACACGCCTCAAGAGCCAGCGAGTTTTAGGGCTGGAATAGAGAAGTGACAGGGCCAATGCTTTGTCTTTCAATGACCACCTTTTTCCTGTTGCATTTTCTTGACAGTCGCACTTGGGACATTACAAAGTGGAGCTCATTTTCTGGAGACAATAAAAAGGAATATTCATAATGGAAATTGCATCATCACAAATCGCATAAACTTGTTACTAATCAAAATGTGGAAAGTAAAATATTGTAACACAACCTAAGTTGTTGATTAAGAAAGATCTTGATGACCACCAGTTTCTTTGTCTCTACTGTACGAACAGACGCCAGTCTCTGCTTGTTGGCATATCCTCGCATGGAGGATATCTTCAATTTGAGCTTTCTTACCTCAGTACACAAATTATTTACATGTTTTCCCCCCTGAAGATACAGAACATTTTGCTATTGTTGTTCCACGCAATATGCAAATCTTTCTCCAAACTATGTTTGGACAGATGAGAGCTGTCCTTCATCTTCAGTTTCTATGCTTGGGTGTCGCTAATATGGAATGCATAGTAGGAGTATTAATTTCATAGAATGAAAAAAACCACATTGGTTAGGGCTGGTACTATACAACTGCTAGTAAGGGTGGCAAATATTATCATTTACTCTGGCTTCAACCAATCTTTAAAATATCTGATTCCAAACACGACCTCATGTTAGACTAATAGTACATAGATGAACATATGGGTCAAGCCTTGGACAGTGGTATGCAGTAAGGTCAATTGCGATTCAGTACTTTTCAAAAAGGTTTCGGCATTACAACTCAATATTGGGAGCTTTGTCCATCATCGTGAACGACAATTCAACGATGTAATTGTACAAGCTGGTACTCTTGCTTTCACCCACACGCTTTATAAGACAAACAGGATCTCTAGTTCAAGGCTAAGCACCTTGTTGTTTAGAATAGCTGATATGCTATTTGCATGCGTGCTGTTGATGACGAGGACGTAACATCCACTGGCCGGCCATCTGAACAACATAAAGATAACGTTATGTTAAATGCATAGCGAGGTAATTGGGAAGGAACGCATAATCATTGATGCAGCTTTAATAGAATTTGGCAATTTATAAGGCAATCATCAGTCATCGTCTAATAAGACGCAGCTTTTACGTGTCTGAATATGAGAAATGAGTATAATGCTGCTATCACACCACGATAATACACTCACATCCAATACAGCGACTATATGGCGAGTTACAACCTAACTGTCGGAGTAAGTAAAGCCATTGGCAGAAAGTAAACGGCAATCTTCATGACATCTTAGACGTTTCAAGCAATAAGTTGTCGACAATATTTTCAAAACGAGTCATCTTTTGAGTGCAGCAAACAGATAAATGACCGGTTATCTGATAAATAATGTGATTGGATGGGCATACACATTGGATCGACAAATAAATTCTTCTTCTTCTCCTTTTTCTTCTTCTTCTACATGGAAGGCTATGGCTGGGGTTTATGCAACAGTAAAACTCAATCAGTACCAATGGCTAAATCGATATTTCTAATTATCCACATGAATCACAATCAATAAAAATAACAATGATAATATGACAAATCCATGTAAATAATGATATCTTAATTTGTGTCTACAGTGAAGTTGGGACGAAAGAAGTCACTACAGAATGAGGTAAGGCGCACACATTGTCAGTGCAAAATGAATTGTTTGGGGAGAATGCTGTCAAGACGGTAGAATATAGTAGAAACGCTAGTAGAGATGATGGTCAATGGTGAATGCAAAATGAACTGATTGCATTAAGTTATTGGCTGTTGTATAAATGCCCCCAAAGTCAAACCTGTTTCGCCTTATTATCACCTTATCCACATGGCGCAGCTTCTCGCCCGAGGAAGCGAATTGTGAAACCGCGCCATACGGATAAGACTACTGTTTTTGTTACAATAACTCGCTATTTTAGGCTATCTGAGTGCGAGGTATGAAGACGCGAGTAATAACAACGCGAGTTACAGAGGTATATAAACTCTTATGGCATTTTCGACAATGTTGCGATTAAGATCACAAGATGTGTTCCATTTTTTGCCTAATTTAAAAATGCAAAATTGTGCACATAGTAATGGTTTTGCATGTCTTAGATCCATAAACCACTCACCAAATATTGTCCTGCCATTATATCCCTCCACCCCCACACGTCCTTGCCTCCTCGCCAGCCTTTCAAGACCCGATCTTATCCTGACAACACCTTTGCTGCTCACTTACCGCTCCTTCTATCACGAAACGCCACTTGAGAGGATGGAATCGTGATTAAGAAGTGAATGGGGGCAATCTGTGTGATCTCTTACCGATGCCACGCTGATGATGACTCATTTCGGATTCAATTATGCAGAAAATGAGATTCATGACTAAAACCATCTGCTTTGTTTATCTCCGCAATGACGATTAGTCGAAGATTGGTAGCCACATGGTTGTGTGTAAAACGATTTAATCTTGAGCACTGCGGTGATTACGTGTTTGCCAGACTTTTTAAGTGCCAAAGCATGCCAACCCAGTTTGTTTTTTGGCTTACTGTTCAATAGCACAAGACCCTTAAACCTACTGCTTCACTTCCAAGAAGCCCGAATTCGCATTCGATAAGTTTGACGGGCAGTGCTTGGGGGAGATAATATAACCGCTAACACCTACCTTATACACCATCAAATCCACTTCTTAATTAAAGTCTACTTGCTTTGGCGCTAATACTTAATCATTTGTTCCATAAAAATTGCCTTCGCTACGATTTGCGAATGGGCAGTCCGCACCACTTTGCTCAAGAATTACCCCCCACCCCCCACATACACAGAGCTTGTTCTCTCAGATGCTTAGCAGATGGTTAAGATGGCACTAGATAATGGTGCAGGTGATGCCTTGCCCTACCTGGTAATGGTAGGTTCATCTATGAAGACTGTACCGGACACCACGCTATGGTTTGATAGTCTTACAATGTGTTACGAAAAATTACAGCTGCCAACATCATTCAATATTGAGGGGAACCTGCTAATGTAATTACTTGCGCGAGTTCCAACTTGCAAACGCGTTTTATGTCAACATTTGACCCATTAAATGTGTTGTTGCTATTGCTCTACAACACGCTTTCTGGATGTTCAGCTCCCGAGCTCCCAGAAGCAGGAAATCGCACGTGCCATGATGTATTTGCAAAGCTTTACTACGCATCTACAGAGGTGTTATTCATCGTGGTCGGTGTGCTGTGAATGCTGTTTTTGATGTTTCACAATAAGACCAGTATGACTGATTGGATATGAGTAGCAGTAACGTTGCTTTATTCATTGCTCTCCAAATCAAGCGCAGCGCTAATAGAGTAACACCAATAGTGCGTCTCACTCAACGAGTCCATGAGGACGTTGAGCGATCAGGCATTATTGCTGAAAGTACCGCAACTGACGCTTTGCGTTATGGAAGAGGATACAGTAAAAACAGCCAAGGGGAAAAAACGGTCCAATTTAGGGACCTGATATCAGAATCATACGACAGCTGCCAGATATAACGTTCACTTAAGAAGTATTCATTTCCCCATGCGAATGAAAAAAATTCGTAACAGCAATAGCAAAAAGCATGAGATCAACCAGTGTCAAGATTCTCGCCACAAACAGTCCCAGGAACACGACGCCTGACGTGGACCACCTTAAACCAAGCCTTACCAAAATGGCACTACTAACCCCTTAGTCAGCGTGAGTCAACCCACTGTTAATGTTACTTACCTGGGGAATCGACGAACTGGTTATGCACTATTAGAGAGTAGATCTTACCTTTGACCCGTGTGCCAACCGGACGTCACACTCTCATTGTTCTTACAAGCTCGCCTTTCATCGCACCAAATTGCACATTGAACGGTTCTGAATAGAAAGACGACATTATATGTTCGTTTCTGCTTCTACGCATTAGATAAAGCGCATGATCTTATCACTGGATAGTATTTGCGTTACGCCTGTAAGATACGGCGTGTGACGGTAATTCATGACAAAGGCGTCGGAATTAACTCAAAGGACGTAATGCTCACGTTCCTTCAATGTGGTCGCTTACGATACATCGATGCGTTGTTGAGAATGTTCTCCACTGTAGATCTAGCCCGCTCAGCGTACGTGTCCGTTTGTGCAGTGTGTATGTCTGGATTCAATCTTGTTGATGGCATTTGGTAGATAATTCGACAACACCACAAGACTTCAATTGCCAGCCGCCTGTTGCAAGGAATACCAAGGGAACAGGTCTGACATTCAGCGCCGTTATTAGCTCAAATCAGGCAGATAGGGGCGAGGTCAGGATCAGTTCAGAAGGAACATGATATACCGACTCATGGTCTGTCGCAGGCGTTCAAATAAACTAACCAGGATATAGCCACAGCATCGTGCTTCCAACTTTGGAAACCATGTATTTTTCTGAAGTAGGCATTCTGATATTGAATACGAGTCAAGCACGCGTGCAGCAGTGGCATTGCTACCTCTACAACAGCAATGACACAATAACCATTGGTCTGGTACATAGATTTCCTTGTAGTCGTGTTGTTCACACTTAGTGCCGTTAGGGTTGAATCACTATCGGAACCATGGATCGTACTGCATCCTGAATGACATGGCACCCTCAGTGATGATTTGTACATGATAAATAGTTAGTCGCTTGTCGCAAAGATTGTCAAAATGTCTCTTATCAAGTGTGCCTACCTGAATTGCTCTTCAGAATGAACATGAACAAAATGTCATTCGTAAACACGGATTAGTGTGTTTCCTGTGACGTTCAAGAAGGTCGTCATCAGCCGGTTGTAACATTGTAATAGCAAGATGGTCTTCATAAGCCGATTATAACATTGTAACAGCATCATGGTCGCCATCAGCCGGATGTAACATCGTAACAGGATTATGGTCGGCACCAACTAGCACCGAGTGACCTCCAGCTCATTATCGGCGACCAGCAGTCATGTAAGCGCCATACAAATACATAAGCTCTCCGTGATCATTGGACAGACAGTATCACCAAGCTACTATCAAGCAGAGTGACTTTAAAGCATTATACACCAACCATAAAGGAGCTAAATATTTTCAGGTTTTCTATCCAGGGCAACACCTTGTTATACTATTATAGCAAAGATCTGCAGTCAACAAACGTCTTATTCGTGTACAATCCGTAGCTTCTTGACAAGTACACTTATCTATCAAACGACTGCTTTGTCACCAACATGCAGGAAATATAGCAAGGACGTTATTCTAATGTAGTTGGATGTCACTAGTTAACACTACCTACCATAGCCATAATGCTCGTCAACCCCCCCCCCCCCCACCACAACCATGGTGCTTGTCAACAACATCGCCTACAAAAACAGGGTGCTTGTCAAAAACACCCCCTACCCGAGTAATAGCGCTAGTGTATAACATCCCCTATCACAGCAATAGCGCGTGTCAACAACACCATCTACCACAGCCATAGAGCTTGTCAACTACACCGCCTACCGCAACCATAACGCTTTTCAACAACACCGCCTACCACAGCCAAAAAGCATTAGTTCTCGTAGTTCCCAGTGACGCTGCTCAACACGATTATCATTGTCTGAACAGCATGATACTTACAGCAATGCGGGTCTCATAGCATCCATCTATGTTGAACCGTGAGATAATGAACCGTGAGATAATACCAGGTCAGACTACTATGCAGGGATTGTAACTGCATACCAGGTATCACGACAGACTACTGTACACAGTTTCTACCTGTGGAAATGTAGGACTCGCAAACAAAAACTTCCCATAAATAGAGATCCAACAGTTATCTATTACAATGAGAATTGAAAGCTCACTCCTATATCCTGGCAATGCAAGTCATTGACGGCGACGTGCCAACATTACTCCATAATCCTAACTGAGTGACTAAAGGAGAAACCATACGGGTTATCGTATAACACGAACGTATTATAAGCTAATTGCCAACTGCCTGCGAGTCGTGTTGTCTGCATCGCTCATGTGTGTATTGCGGTGTGTAAAACAATATTTGGAGAGGCTAAACGGATGGTTCGCATGTCAGCTGCTGCAGATTAACAGATCAGAGCATGTTCATGACGAGGGCTCTTATTTGGCACATTATCACATAAGACAAACGGCAAAAGATACGCAAGGAAGAGCCTCAGTTAGTGAATAGAGCAGCGGACTCCTTAATAACAGTGCAAGAAATACATAGTGTGTGGATGTTAACGACGGACCCATGTTGTCACGTACGATCATCACTCAAGTTATGCACAGAGGTGTGGCTCAAACAATGCTCCCACAATAAATCTTTTCATTTGCACGCCATACAATAAATCTCGGCTTGGTCACACAGTCACCCCATCAGGTCACTTAGCAAGTCTTATGCTGAATAAAGAAGAATCAGGGTCAGCCTTAACACCATCAATATATCACCGCATTTACGAACACATGCATGAGTCACCCAAGGGTGACAATAATTGATGTCAACTATAGCCATTGACAATCTTATATTCACTCTATCAATATAACGAGATTTCCATAAACTTTAATCAAGTTAAGGCAACATCAGGTAGAGTATTCTTGATGGAATGAGACCTTCAATCTGCCAAAAATTCTTCAGACCTCAAGACACCTGCTTTATTGCTCTAACATGCATATCTAAATAAAATGGGTTGCACCCTAGTCATTGTTTAAGCCCAATGTGTACATACATGCAAGTGCTGAAACCATGGTTCAGATCCATCTGATTATTGATTCAATGTTAGCATTGGCCCAGCACTTTAACTGTTCATGGGTGTTTGCGTTTAGTAAATAATAGTAGCATTGGCCCAGCACTTTAAGAGAGAGATCATGGGTGTTTGCGTTTAGTATCTATATATATATATATATAGAGATATATATATATATATATATATATATATATATATATATATATATATATATATATATATATATATATATATATATATATATATATATATATATATATATATATATATATATATATATATATATATATATATATATCAGTATCACACATTGAGCACTTCAAGTCTCTGTTATAAATTGTAAACACTTTCGGTCACTTGTTAGGGTGGCATTAGGTGGCGGGCGTATGCCGGGTTTTTAGATTACTAAGCCTGAGCCATGGCTAAGATTAGGCATTGTTATCTTGAAAGTGTAAGTGGCTCTATTTTGTGCATTGCCATTGTTTAAGTCTGATCTGCGACTGGAAATTGTCAACTCTCAATCATTTACCCTACCGCAATATCGTGCCACATATGGTCTGGCAGACGCTTCGAAGGCCATTCTTACCTTGTTGTGTGATTTTATTATCATCGAATTGGTCGATAAAGTATTTGCATTGTGAAGGACTTAGCGTAAACAACCTTCTGTTCTTGATCTTTATTAAACTTAACCTCAATAATTGTGTGGATCAACAGTGTATCAATGCTCATGTTGTTGCAACGTACATTACGTACACGTTGTCTCAGTTAACTCAGTAGTCATATTGCAAAGGTCGATGGTCAAATTTTATTTAATTACATCAAACGAAATATAATACCTTCAAATTGAGCCTAAACCTTTATTGGCTTATGCATTGACCTACTATCGGATAATGAATTCGCTTTTGGACGGCACACCTGGCTGGAGCATACCTAATGTATTTTGCATCGAATGTACCTGAACAAGTCTGCGGGTTGTGAAACCAAGGTACTGTGATTGTCAGGTTAGCTATCTCATCGCATTTGCCTTCGTGGAGACCATATATATCATCATTCTATTTACGTATACATTTATCTTTAATATTAATATTTGTATTATCATTGTTATCGTCATTTTGAAACCACAAAATCTCTCCAGAGCCCTGCACATTTAATTAACATCCAAATGCGACGTCATAAAATCATCTAATAAGCGTGGTTAGAAAGATACGTTTTTTAATTTTGTTTGAACGCATTCACTTCAATTTTTTTCAAATGTCAGCAGCGAATTCAATAAATTAGTTCCTCATGGCTTCATGCATACTTTTGTCTCTCTGTTTGATCGTAAGTGACGACTAGGTTTTTATCGCACAGCGAGGTTGGATAACTATATAAGTGGCATGTTGCTTAGAATCTTGTAAACAACCAGGATAATATTATAGCTTATCCGGGCTCTCGTTGCTAGCCAGGGCAAGCGTTACAGCACCGATGCCGTGGACATCTGGAAATAATATGGGCTGTGGTGTTCCGTAACTTGCGTGAAGTCTTTGGGAAGTGAACTTTCGGACACAGCCGCCAGCCAGACATTGTTATAGTCCAGCTAATATGCTTGAGTGGCGTCCCATGAGTGCCAGGTGGAAACAAAACACACTCACACCATACTATTCGCGTGTCCTCAATCCACAAAATAGCAGTCAGCTTTGTATGGGGCATCCATTTCGACGATAAACCTTTACTCTTCCATTGAATCGGCTTTCGTCTCTACATCGTGATACAGCTTGATGTCAGCTCTAAACGGGTCTGCGTACGTAAAATACGGTTGCAAAAACGCCTCGTTATAA
The DNA here is from genome assembly GCA_034190875.2 of Urechis unicinctus. Lineage (NCBI taxonomy): Eukaryota > Metazoa > Annelida > Polychaeta > Xenopneusta > Urechidae > Urechis > Urechis unicinctus. Next base: position 55,011,793 of record CM067342.1, read on the forward strand.
GAGTAACAGCCTCACCTGGTGATCTGGCCTAATCCGCATCAGCGCCCGACAATAGCATAGAACACTGAGATATTGTAACCAAAAATCATTGTCCCAATTTCTATTTTTCGATCTGACATCATAACAATTGGCGATAGTCGGAACATAAAAACGTGTTGAACGTGTACTTTATTGAACTCATGGTATTTTCACATAAAGGCCGTAGTGAGAATTGAATGGAGTCACATCGAGAAGTGAAGCTCTCGTGGAAGTACTGGTCAGCCAATCAATCCAAAGCAAACGATACGATAAACACGTCCACTCAAAACAATGCATTCATTGAGCTAATCACATCAATGGAGATAAACATATTAACTTGGATACTCACATCCTCAAACATCATCACAACCGCCAAGATAGTTACATAGAATGAGGTAATTACATATAATGAGAAAATAACATCTTCGGACATCATCGTGTGTACTGGGACCATCACACCAACTGAGAAAATTTCCTCCGCTGAGATCAAACTTTGGAGTCTGAAGTCAAAATATGATAGGTCATATATATGTCGCCTGAAGATCCTGGCTAGCCTGCATGGGTTACTTTGGACCTATCAACAGACGGGTGGTAAGCTGAGGGGAACATACTGAAGTGGGACTTTAGGGATAATTTGTCCCCTGTAGAAGAAGCTGTCGCAAGGACACTCGTGTGGTTTGGTGTTCAAATGAAGGGGAAAGCCGCATAGCTGGCAGTAATAGCATCAATTATTACATCTGTGGTGACTCCCCGAAAATGAGTGACTAGATGGAAAAGCTGGAAAGGGAATCATTAGAGGATGAGTGCCGTCATATTGACATTGAAGCATAATTGAGACATTTGTATGCGATGAGAGACATAGCGCGGCTTGTACAAGCACGTATGTACATCGGAGAGATTACATTATTTTTACCTATTTGCATATAGAGAATAGGCAACGTAATTTCAAAGAGTAACAACTTTTGCAAACGCATTAAAGTTGTTCAATGTTTCTTTCCACACAGGAGAATGCATTGCAATATTTACTATTTGCGCATTGGCATTTTGGCGAATTGTAGCTTTCGCTTTTAACAAATAATTCTGAACCTACACGTGCACCGACAATTGTTGGCCAGCAAAATGCTGAACCCAGGCTAGCGTCCTGGATATTTGAATAATGCTTAATTTGTCCATAACGTGCCATGTAAGAGTTTTCTTTTAAGTTGTATAGATAAAATGCTACGATCGGTGGAACGTTGAATGCAGTGGAGTGCTGCACCTTCCATACTCCGAAATAGGAATTAATCGAATGGTATCTTAGAGGACGTTCATGTTTTCTCACTTAAGGATGCATTACGATTCATAAGATGTCATATTATTCTTGCTTTTGGAGACCACTCCATGAATACTACATACGAATGTTGATCATAACTTCAGCATGATATATTGAATTGTCACGCTGCTTTGAGCACCACAGTTTCCGTCAACAAGTCTACTGCGTCCTTAGCATACCGCAGTGTACCACATTGAACATAGACCCAAGAAGCGGGATCTCCTGTTGCCATATTCAATGACAACGGTAGTAACTACAATTGCCCACCAATCATGCATCTAATTTAACAACAGGAAACGGAGAATTGCTAGGCTAAATAAATATTTCACAGCTGTTCCAGCTTCCGCAGGAATTCACAGATTGAAACCATTTGCGTTGTTTGCTGTAACACTACACATTCTTATAATTAATAGATGCGTCACACATCCAGTTTATCAGTTTGTGCCAAATCCCAAGTCAAAAACTTTATTTTGCACAATGCGATCATGAGACAATTGTATGAAATGTCATTGCGTTTTGTGGAACCATTGCGCAACTCCGAAGTGCGGTGTTTTTTGTCGGTGTGGCTTTGAAGCAATATAAAACAGACACACAGCGCGTTCTAAAATTGCAAGATTATTTACTGACCCCATAATATTATTCTAGTGAACTGTACAGGTTACTTCAAGTAATCGATGAATAGATATTGATATTGCTTGCTTTGTTTTGGGTGTTATCGCTGATTATTTGACCGGAAATAACTCGATACCTATGCTAAACCAACTTCAAAAAACACCAGAAGTGACTTGACATCATCGTTATATCTCGCATAATAATACACCAAATCGTATGACAAGCGTGGGTTACTATGCACTTGTCCAACTGACGGACGCAATGCAAGCGGGCTAGATGGTAGGGTTTTACCTTACCATCTGTTTCCGTTAAAACACGTTGCAAGTATAAACATCTTATGTACGCATTCTAATTTATGAGCTCATAGCTTTTATCCCTATTCGGTGACTTTTTCTAAACCAAGCGTTCCTTCTGGAAGACATTATGACGTGTACCAGGCGTCACGTTACTAAACATAGTATCATAACACATTCCTATCTACCGAGCCGGCTAACTCAGCAGTGTCAATCAACTCAGTTTATTTTAATATTTGGCATAATAGTTTGGTTATCGTAGCAAATTTCTCCAAATCACAACTTAGAAGACGGCTTTAATAGATGCGTCAGATTGCAGATGCATACTTATAAAAGGTGACAGAGAGGTTATGCAAGGTAGCGGCGACAACATTGACCCCAGCTCGTCCACTCTAGTACACTTCATTTGTTACTAAAAGGATGCAGTCCGTTGCAGTTAAGTTGATGGGCTGAAAAGTTTCTTTTCAAGACGCCTTACATTTTATTATCTTACTTATTCAATCAATACGATAGGAAGCGGACGCATTGAGGCCCGCTGATATCAATACGATAGGAAGCGGACGCATTGAGGCCCGCTGATATCAATACGATAGGAAGCGGACGCATTGAGGCCCGCTGATATCAATACGATAGGAAGCGGACGCATTGAGGCCCGCTGATGCAATAGATTGAGGCCTCTGATATCAATACGATAGAAAGCCGACGCATTGAGGTCTGCCGATATCAATGCAATAGGAAGCGGACGCATTAAGGCCCGCTGATATCAATACGATAGGTAGCGGACGCATTGAGGCCCGCTGATATCTATTTCAAAGAACTCGAGAACAATTGAAATCTATGTCACCTAGACGTATGTTAAGGCGATAATTTTACACTTTCAAATTGTTTGACTTTCGACATAATATTATTGAGGTGGCTCGTCTCTTCGGAGACATCGCTTGTTCTGTTCTCGTCACAAAGCTGATGTTGTTTGATGATTACACAGGAAACATGCCTTCTTCATAAAGCGTAAAGGGTCGCCTAGCTATCATAATGGGATCACCTTAACTTCCTGTTTTGTTTAGGTTTGCTACTCATGTTAGCTGTATCCTGTCTAACTGCATAGACGTCCGGACCTGGTGGACGCCGTTAATTACACGCCATGATTCGAGCGGCTTGCACCGCATCACACGGATATCTACATGATGTTTTGATAATCATTAATAGTATCAATAAATCACTAGTCAACATCTATATTGAAAGAAGTCGTGTCGTACCAGAATTAATATATCGGCTAGATAAAATATCATTACTGAATTAACCAGCCCGTCTAACCTTAATGCATAGGATTTAACTGGTGTGAAAGCCATGGAGCAGGTTGAAGAGACTATATTGATTTCTAATGCATCATAACTAAAAGAGCAACATCTACATTCGATCCAATAACAGTTACGTTATGGCGTCATAATATGTATTAAATGCGCGATTCAAATAAATAACATGATTCGACTTGGCAGCTTGCATAATGCTCTCATGTCTCAACGTAACATTTAATGGGTTTGCAAAAGATATCCATAACCTTATGTTCATGCAAAGGTCATATCCTGTATGATTTGTCGAGGCAAATTTGTTCAATCTATGCCAAACGTTCGGCGAAAACGGCCTCTAAAAATGGCTGTTAGTGAAACGAACAAAAGCAGTGCTTTGGTCGGCTAACATGGTAACGACTTATGAAAGAAATTGTAAGCACCATTTCTTATGCTGTAAGATATCTTATAAGCAATTAGAAAAAGGATTACAGTATATTTATATATATATATATATATATATATATATATATATATATATATATATATATATATATATATATTTTATATATATATATATATATTTTATATATAGATACGTATGATTATATATATGAATATATATAACACTATTTATAGATTTATATTTATATTTAAATATTATATATATATATATATATATATATATATATATATATATATGTATGATTATATATATGAAAATATACAACTCTATTTATAGATTTATATTGTTATTCGAATATATATATATATAAGTCTATATATATATCTATATATATATGCGAATGCATCGTTGCGCAAAATTAATTAATCTGGACCATAAACAGGCGCTGCAGAACGCTAGATTACGACGCTATATAAGGAGTGAGTTGTGGTGATTTTATCGTCAGTACAAAGCTTTTAACGGCTCAATACATTTCGCCGTGTGCCTGCCTTTGTGCATCAATTTTCACTTTGAAAGGAAAGTCGTTATCTTAGTTACTATAAAACTCAACTACGTTCGTGTTTGTAGCTTTAATCCTTTACATGTGACAGGTTAAACCTCTCGGTAATTCGAGCTACAAAGGAATTACACTTTCACAGTTTATATTCTATCAACCAAAGGCTCGTCAAAAGTTTTATTCTTCTTAGGATTGGGAGCTGTTATTGATATTCCAGTTGCTGTGAAATAAGCGGTGTACTTGTTTAAGATATGTCGTTTTGCTAATATCGCTTGCTGTCGGATGCTCAACGAACAATAATTTCTTCGAAACAACATGATATGAGGCACATGTTTGTTGAATAAATTGCAAGATTTCCTAGTTAGATCCCCACCGGACCCCTTGGAGGCTGGTTCCGCTCACGATTTCACGGAAGCCGCCAAAGCACACGAGATATCGACTTTATTTCATCAAACCATATGGCAGCCATTATGGTAATGTCCCACGAATGATGGCCCCAACAAGCTAAAACCCGAATATGTTACTCCCTATCTGTGGGGTGCGGCAAAGAACTAGCTGTTTTGCAGCTCGCTGTTGTTTTGAAATAACACGTGCTGGGAATCTTATTTATCTGGACTACGCAATCAAAATCGCATAACTGTCAGTGAGGTATGTTTTGACCTCAGGCTTTCACACGACCGGCAATACTGTGAGCTGTAGACCCACATCAAGATGGACTTGGGGGTGGATCGCACTCACCTTCCCCAGATAGTGTTTAGGTAGAAGAGCCTAAGCGCCCTGTTTCTGAAATGGAGGTGCGTCCTAATTACAATTGGGGAAAATGCATGTTCGGGACGCGGCGCCACCTCGCCTATGTCTGCTCTGAATACTTCAAGAAGCATCTCAAAATTACTCCAGAATGGATGCTTCAAATACTGGACCGCCATCCGTCCCTAACCCGTGGTTCAAACTGTATCACTGACATTTATGCCATTTGGGCTCTCGAGCTCGTGTCCGATCCTTAAAAGATGTCAAACCGTAAAATAACAATTGAGCTGTCTGTCAACCGACAATAGTCAGCGCGGGAGGCTCCATATCAAAATAACACAGTAAGTAGGCACAACTCATTCACGATTGCAGCCACCAAGTCAATGACGTGTTTAATAATTACGCAACCAATGATTAATATAGTTCTCAAAATCTTGATAATGCCGCTTACAATTTCAACCCATAAGGTGTTTATGGCGCAAGTAGTCTTTTCAAACGCCAGCTGTATCCATTCACGCAATTACTCACCTGCTGGTCGATAGTAGCAAGCTATTCACCATCCACTTCCAGTGTATTGGACTGACACTCGACTGCCGTTTAAAGCATCTGAAATCCCTGTCATATTCAACTATCTAAACCCAGAGTCAAAGTGTACGTCGTAAGACGGCTTCATGCTACTATCATTGTGCTGTGCCTTGATGACTTCTTTATCGCGCAAAAGACTTATCCAAATTGAAAACCTTAGTACCTTAATTGCCTAACTTAACTGGTCCAATGTGGACGGCTCTTCGCAAGCGATGACTTTCTAAGGGTTGCAGATAAACACTGCATGATTGATACTGTCCCGTCCGCAAAGTTGATGGGCACATTCAGTAACCGTACTCACAGAACACGCAGTCTTCTTCAGGTCATGTTCGCCCTACCGAGCCATCGTCGAAAATAAAACAGGCTGTTGTCTGGCGCGACCAGCGGCAGGGTAGGTAGGGCAGTTACAGCTGCTGCTGCTGCGCATCAATATATGCCCATCTCTGCTGACAACCCGTCACCCTTCGCAGATACTTCGCAATTTATTGCCTGCAGAACATTTTCCATTAGCTTTATGTCGAAGAGTGTTTGCCGAAGAGTGTTTATAACGATGCAGTCCTACCCCAGTGTGATGTCCTACACACGATGTGAGGAGATAATAGAGATGTATGAACTGACATGACAATGTATTGCCGTTGATTGTCTGCCATATCTGTGCGCATAAATAGTGCACCCTTGTGAGATATTGAGTTCAAATTCCCTCTTCGTTGCATGC
>CM067342.1:55023322-55100822 GCA_034190875.2 Urechis unicinctus
TCTACATGTAGATATATGTATATATATATATATATATATATATATTCATATATATATACATGGTCTATATATATTAATATCTATATATTATATATATATATATATATAATATATATATATATATATATATATATATATATATATATATCTATATATATTTATATATTTATATATATATTATATATATATTATATATTTTATATAATATATTTGTATATACATATATATATGTTTATATATATATATATATATATATCTTTATATATATATTCATATATATTAGATAGATAGATAGATAGATATATATATAGATAGATCTATATATATTTATATCCATATATGTATATTCATAGATAGATAGATATATGTATATATATATAGATATACATATATAGATAGATATATAGATAGATAGATATATATATAGATAGATATATATATAGTGTGTATACATGTATATGATAGATATATATCTATATAGATCTATATATATATATATATATATATAGATATATAGATATATATATATATATATATATAGATATATATATAGATAGATAGATCGATAGATAGATACACATATACATATATACACACATATATATATATATAGATAGATATAGATAGATAGATATGTTTTTATATATATTTATATCAACTAACCGTGTTAAATGAGATAAAGCTACCGACGTTTGTACGGTTATTTCTACTTTTCTGTCCGCGTATTGTCACGGCCAATATAGTGGTTTCATTTTTTTTTTCACTGGCCAAAGAATAAACGACCTCCGGTTGTTAATATGCTTTGCTCTCCACGTCCATAATCGCGGTTAATAAGCGCTATGGTCATACACATGTTTTTGACATAAACGTTTTGCATCCGTTATGAGTATAAGATGTAACGCATTATTAGTATCTTCAGTATTAATTTCGCTGTTGATTTATGGTTATAATTATCTTCCGATGATTTTTTAGTATACCTCTTGCAACCTGACTAATAGCAGCGATTTTAAATGTCGTGTGGCCTGTTAAAACATATAATATACGCTCTGCTGCAGCACAACAAGAGGAAAATTAACTTTCACGGTCGGCCAATTACACAATAATCGACCACATTGGAGCCACCTCAATATTGCGGAGAGTTATCTATACAACAAGACTGATTTCATACGCCACAATATTGCAATATGAGTTGTTGTGACACTGAAGCATGTTTTGATACTATGACACTCGCGCAATCGGAAGTACATCTTTTGTTCAGGCAGTAAAATCACTCAATATCGTTACAACAGTGTATGTCTTCAACGGTTCTGTGATTGCCTTACGTTGAATAGCCTCGGTAATAAGATCCAATTTAACCACCCTTTATGCTGACATATTTAATCGGTCGTTCGATATATTACAACGGCTAAAACACTCAACAATTCATCTCTACAATGCAATGGCGTAATTTAAATAATACAATGGCGTTGTATTTACTAACATTGCACAGCGCCCAGCAAAAATCAACCTACTTTGGACTGATATTTTACATTTTTGAACTGCCGAACAGTATGCAGATTGTGAACCGCCATGTGATGAATTCAGTATTGATCTGTCTGCTTTCGGCATAGCAAATGCTTAATCGCATAGCTACATTAGGATATAAGGACATTGGTTAAACTGATGGATGTCACTGTGGAATAATGACCCGACCAGTTTAAGGTACCTGAATACTTCGTTTAAAAAAGAATTACTTAAAACTGAAATTATTGTTGTAATTATCTGCGCGAGATACATGCGACAGAACACATTCCGCTTTTATAGAATGAACAAAAACGCCCCAAGAGGCTTGTCTTTGACCTTATTGTTACCGGTGATAATATCACAATATATTTTGGTACATTAGTGCAATATACATCATACTCTATGGGGATGTTATTTTTCAACAGCCTGCTAATGTAGATGCGGAATAGATGTCGAAATAACAAATATGATCGTCGTTCAGCAATAAGCTCAATACTCATTGCTGACATCGCTCAGTCGCAAACCAAGTTGATTTTGATCCTCCCGACTCCGTTCGCAGCAGCAAGTGCTGAAGTAGTAAGTCATTGTTCAGTGACGCATTTGTTTAGATTTACTTATAACTAATGGCCTGTAGAACTGATATTCAACACAGTGAATGTACTGCGACTGCTACTTCGGTCTGAACGCAATAATGTTCATGTGACTGATGCGATATTCAAGCAGTACATGCGGGCGCTTAAGCGGAGTGATGTGGTTTTAAGGGCTGCTGACACGAATCCATCAGCCGCATCGCTGTTAACGGAACGTGGGTTTAGGCATGATTTATTAAAATACAGCCACATAATCTTGTTATGCCCGAGGACATATGAACAAGACCAGAGAAACGCGGGCACGGGCTCGAGCTTTTCTTTTAATTCATACAGGACCGGACTGGAAGGCCGAGCCGTGGTGGTCTACCAAGGGAGTTGATACCTGAATGGTTCAATGGTTGTCGGATCAATCTGTCACGATAGGAATATCAAGTCCCCTTTATGAATAATAAACGCCTAAGTTTTCAAAAACAAATTGCATCAAATGTCAGCACCTCGGGTTTTATCCTCAGAACTGAAACACGATACCAAGCCAAATGCGTGTTTTCCCTTTCGCGACGTTGGCAATGCAACAGGTGTAACTAGTTGACTTTGCAACCTGACAACCCATCCCGAAATCCTTGTGTATTCGCGTTAGGTCTTTATCATTATCTCCTTCACCCAACCAACAACTGGCCTTCCGTTGTCGACCCATAAACGATGCCAAACATTGACTGCTCCATCTTAGTATTGACTTGGGTTTTCCAACCTGTCTTTGATTTTCGTCTTACAGAAGGAATTGTCTTTTGCGCTGCTAATATACATGCATTGAGGATTGCTTGATGATAATAAATATTAGAGTCGGTATGGGCAGTAACATTACAAAATGAATTTTCATACATATAATTGTTGAACATGCGCTCAATAAACCAAATTTTATACTTTGGTCCTCACAAAAAGTCTTAAGCAGTGTAGTGTGTCGTGAGTTATTTCTGCTTAGTTCAGTATTAAAATCACTACCAATGACAACATATTCCACACCATTCTTAAGTGCAATCAATAACCTCATCTCGCTCAGCGCACCTAGATACAATTCTATATTACTGTTACAAGCACCAAGTCTGTTACAAGAATACGTCAGTGGCTCTATTGTACAACCAAGCGACTTTTTAAAAGCGATGGCACACTCACCATTAAGTCGCTCACCCAGTAACTGACCCTCATTGACCCCTGATACGCTCTATCATAGCCCCAGAATGGCACACTACCTCACAGTATTGTCTTTTTGCGGCGGGTAAAATTGCTATTGAATTTCAACAACAATGTAAAACCTCCTACGACTCGCTAAAGTAACACTCAGTTCAAGAGGCCGAAAAAATGCAGCCTTGATTACAACTTCTATGCATTTACGTCTGATTTACGGCTAATTGATATAATTGTAGACAGCTATAGACTCAAGGATGCACTAATTACAACAGAGAGCACCTCTTTCTCTCAACAAATGCCAGACCATATGATCTGAAACATCCGCAAAATATGGCTTTTAATTAACTACAATTTATGACAGCAAATAATACTAATGATTCACAATGATTAACAACAATAGTCACCGAATTTATTCTGCTAGAGGGAAATAAAAGCAACGAGAATATCGGGTAAATTATTGTTCTGTCAATTGTTTGCACAAATTAACTACTAATTGTATAGAGCAAAATCATTATCTATATATATATAAATATATGCATATATATATATATATATATATATATATATATATATATATATATATATATATATATAGATATATATATATATATATATATATATATATATATATATATATATATATATCTATAAGATATATCTATATATCAATACATATATATATATATATATATATATATATATATATATATATATATATATATAAATATATCTACATATATATATGTATGCATATTTGTATATATATCTCTTCATATTTATATATATGTATATATATCGTCGTATACATATAGATATATAAATATATAAATATATATATATATTTATACTTAATAATATATATATATATATATATATCCATATATACATATCTTTATAAATGCATGCATTAATATATATATATATATATATATATATATATATATATATATATATATATATATATATATATATATATATATATATATATATATTTATATATATATTTATATATATATATTTATGCATGTCAATAAATAGATATATATATATAACAACCGGCATGCTTCGCTGCAAGCAGCAGGCCCTAAAGGATTGCACGAGGTGTAAAAGACCCTAATCGTCCTATTTCTGTCACTTGATTAGGTTCCTTAATCAGGTGGAAAGGGTTGCGCGCATCAATGGCAGATTTGCTTGCCATGTTATTTTATAAGTCCGACTTGTCCGAACCTTGACACTGTTCGAATTACTCATGCAAAAACCTAAACGTAACTCAACAATGTAAGACGTGAAATTGTATGCATGATGATTATGTTGAATGCAGACAACGACACTTTGGAGTCCTGCTGCGCCAATTGAAATTGGAAAGCGCGTCAATAATGCGCCTTCTTATACACCTGCATCTGTAGTATGAAATGTCAAAATGCAGTTTGAATTACGACAGTACATATATGATATAATCAGCTGTCGATCATCGCGTTGTTAATTCAATTTAGGTAAGAGTACATATAGCGACGCAAAATAAACTGTTATAAATAAAACATGTCAAATGCATGTTTTGCTGAATAAATTCAATGTAACTCCTTAACTCATGGCCAGGAATCCCAGCAAACTGATTCAAATATGGTATTAAATGTCCAACAGCGTCCGATATAACTTGTTTGACCCAAAATCGTAGCTGCTTCATTTTGCCTTCTGTATGATCGCCATAGTAGCATCTTATCACCTGTTGAGACTCTGTAAGTAAATAAAACTTTAGAACAACTTCATGTCGTACAACTAAACTAAACATAGAACAAAGAATTACCTATTGCTGATATTGATATAGAGACATATAAGATGGCACCTGTTATATGATATGACATGCTGATGTAGCTTGTATCGTTACGACAACGGTACCCCCACCGTCTGGTGGCCATTACCAGCTGCTTTACGCTGAATGATACTCCCTGGTAAACATTAATGAAACTATATTCAAAACAGCGAAGCCAATAAATACGATTGCTCATTGCAAATCATTCTTGAGCATATTAGTTGATTTGACTGTTCCATGTGTATCCAACTCGAACAATCACTACAAAGATGTTGTCAGAAAAATGCGTTATACCTACTACCGGTATGGCTTGGCATCTCTCTTTCTGCACACCATATTTGCTGTTCTTGAATATGTTTTTGCACCTCAAAATGCAATTTAACCTGGTCCACAATAATAAACACGGTTGCTATATGAGCGGCCATGGTGCCTTTGACGTTTACACACGTAAGTCAAACGACTTACAGCTAATATACAAGCCCCTTCCCAACGAGAACATGTGATCAAGCTACCTGTGAGCAACACACATGTCAAAACATATTTTTTTTAAATCATGTCGAATTCTCTTGTTTATCATTGTGCACGGTCGGCACGAACACGACGATCTCGCGATTTCGTCAGAATGTGCCCCTATAAGTCAATCCCGGCAAAGTTGAATAAGCAGTCCCATGTGAATTATTTTGGATATTACGGTAGTACCACCTGACGAAGGGTGTGTACTTTGTATAACTGACGGATTATCAATAGGCTCAGTGTTATTTTGGGTAGCATTATATGAGGTATTCAATATATATGCAGCAGTGGGGGAGGGGCAAGCAATACATTATTCGAGACGACGACCGTTTGGTCAGAAAAACAATCATACATTATCCATTTAGCGCTGGTTTAAAAGACGCCACTAATGGACGGCATCTATAAGTTAGAATTACAAATGATTCAGCCAAAACTGACAACGCATATCAAAATATGCACATGCTTCTCGGATACGAATTTAACACCAGTTGAATAGCGTTAATGTATTTATCATCTTTCAACGTCGTCATTATCGAATCCGTTACATTTAATGTCATACTTTCATTTGAATAAAGTCAATACGTATGGTTTATCAATCTACAGCTCTCTCTAATTTGTTTCGGGGATGAGAGGAGAGGTTATAAAAAAAACGTTTGATATGCTATCATGAGTGATGCTGTACAGCGGGCTGCAATTAGCTATTCATAAAGTTGCCGTAGAGGCACATTATAGATGTGATCAACTCTTGTGCCTTACAGAAGCAGTGAGCTAACCGATGCTTGTTCGTCATTGAAACGGAGCCATTGAGTTGATTGACATGACTGTCTACTTGTAATGCAAATTTGCTGGTGGTCTGAATACAATACACAACACATCAATAACAGAGCGTCAACCTGTCCACTCCGATATTTCGACGAACAATAGGAATCACATTTCCCAACATCTCGATCCTCATACGCCAAAGGGACACGCGGCAAAGTCATGTATAACATTTGTTTTCGACGACAGCCACACATACGGCACATATAAATAATGCCAGAACTAAGGAACAGCAATTGCGATAGTTTTTTTTTATATCAGACGTACGCGTGTTAAGCAATTTCAATTTTACCATTCCTGCCGACCCGGCATAATTGGCCATTCGATCAGTCATTAACCTTTTCGCCTAACAGCTGTCGCTGATTTCCAAAATATGTTGCTTTGAGTGCCAATGATTATTCACTACTTCAGTATGATAAGCACCACATCCTAAATAAACACCAATAGATTTTAAGCATATGAATCTGAAGTAAATCTCAGAGGCAAACATAAATGATAGCACCTTTATTTTCACTCAAATACACACAAGATGGGCAATTGCGGCACCATATTTTACTACTCGGTGTCTCGACTTTGACATTGTGTCAGGCAGTATTAGTGATTTGTTAAACGCATGCGTAAAATGCAATTATCATGGATACCATACAATAAGAGTTTTAACCTGGTATTTACGACTAATACTCTTTGCAATAAGTTGTCCCCACAAGTCTAAATCGTTAAGATATTTATCCTGATCGTCTCTGAGAATAGCAGACCTCGAAATATTGGCAATTCAGAGGCCCGATCCCCAGCAGATATGTTCCTCTATGACGCAATCGGAGTCACATTATGGAGTACCTAACTTGGTCCGCCAATCAGGTAAGCAGTAAACGAGAACCCATAAAACCTACATATGCACCCAATCAGATTCGCTTTGCTTGTGGCAGCAAATTCGCTTAAAGAAATAGGAGCAGTTGAAATATATAGCTCTTGCGTTTCCATCTAAAACCCAGTTTGCTCCAAGGGGTTGAAGTGTTTATACATTTGGAAGAGGATATCCGCCCTATTAATGCTACTTGTTCAGCATTAAACAAACGTACTATGAGCCGGATTCACGTGCAAGGGTAGAATCATGTGATAATGCAAGGTATCCGGTATCATGGTTATCGGGGACAATTGTCGCGGAAGTGGAATCGCACATATATTTTCTGTTGGGCCAAGGCAGTTACCACTTCCGGAACATGAGAGTGTTTATGAGGCTCATCGCAAGTCACTTCTGCCTCTCATGGCAGCATTATACTTACGTAAGCCTTAACAGTAGATGGTGAAAGCATTAAACCCGCAATGAATTTCATCGAGGTTCAGTGGCAAATGCATTCGAATCATATGTAAGTGCTATTTGCACGTCAGGTTCACTAAGCTTTAATTACTAATGTAATCCATGTCTACCCTTTGCAATCTTATTAAGAACCTGAAGACATTGTTTGCTCTGCATATGAAGCGCATGACGAAAGTTGTCCAACGCTTTACTTTTATTCTCCCTAGGTTCACCCAGGGATATTGACTCGGACAAAACTAGACTATATGTTCTCGATGTGGCAGGACGAATGTTACTGCCCTAGATCTAGTAAATAAATCAAACATTGGCTATGCATGGTTAAGATTAGCAGCATAGGTTCGAGCCCGATGCACGACCAGGGAACATAATAACCGACTCATAGGTTTACCAGAACAGCCATGCAGTACCTATATCTCCATTGATTCAGGGTTTGCTTTTTCACCCATTTATGTCCATTATAATAGGCTTTTGCTTAATCTTTTGTTAATTGCAACTTTTAGCCACAAGTGAAGCGCCTGAGCGGATGACATTAAAGCTGTGTTAAAACAAGTTCGTTCTTGTAGAATGTAACGAAAACACATAATATCATAGTATGTTACTCCGCCTCAATTAATTGTCGTCTTGACGCTGAGCAGTTTTGCTATTTATGTGTTTATCGATTGGTATTAGTCTCGTGCATTCAAGCAAATAATTGTTTTTCATAATATTAATTAAATCTGCTATTCTAAATTGAATGTTTCTCCACTACGTTTGTATGAGTCCATTGTGCAATGCACGACAATAATAATGGGTCAACGTGAACCATTCCCAACTGTCGCTGTTTAGCGCTTTCTAACACACATAAGTAAACTAGCTATTTTTACACGTATGACAGCAGCCTCTGATGACGTCGGTGGTCGACGCGCTCATGACGACCGGCATCAAAAGTCGATCAAGCTATCAGCAATGGGATATTTTTAGAGCGCTCCATATTGGTATGCATTAAGAGGTAGACAGATAGACATGCATATATGCGTGAGATTGCATGCAGTAATAACTACAACTGCCAGATAGTTCTCAACGCATATTGTAATATTGCAAACCTGCTAATACAGAATGACAGCAATGTGGGAAACATATAGGGGTATTTATGATATGACGCATCCTCTTGTAACGTGAGAATTGACATTCTGTCTATAGAGGCGTTTGTTATTCAGAAATGGCCAATTAAAACATTTCTAGTGGAGGGAATTGTCAGCAGCGGTCGCATATTTATTTATGTACGTTGCAACAACCAGCTACTTACAGACCTTAACATTGACTGCTAAAACCAGTGTTATACATGTTAGCACATTCGGACACGGCCAAAAAGGATTATTTGCCGCTTTAAATCAACCCTAACGATGCGTTTATGTGTGCCGACTTATGGCGGCGACTGACGTTAATCGTATGTTTTTTCAATATTCACGATGCGAAATGTCGTCCACAAAGCGAGATATACCGACGGTAGCTGGAAGTTTAGTATTTGCTTTACATTTAAACAACTGATAGATAATAGAAGGCGACTTTACCTGCTTAATAATACAGATCGTCCTGCAATAACTGTTAACATTGGCGATATAATTCTTAGCATGAAATTGCGTCTATGACAACCATTGGGGTGTCCGGGGGTCAATGAATAATTAACAGCCAGGTCGACGTCTGCTGTCCATTACAACAGAGATATGCACGAATTATGCCCTTTATTTACAATGTAATTGCCTAGAGGCAACATGACCTGCAGAATCAAGAAAAGTGCGCATATATATAAACAAGTCTCCATGCTATAAAAAAGACAAAATATATATATATTTATATATATATATATATATATATGTACATATATATATATATATATGAATATATATATATTAGTATATATATATATATATATATATATATATATATATATATATATATATATATATATATATATATATATATATATATATATATATATATATATATATTTTTGTCTTTTTTATAGCATGGAGACTTGTCTGAGATAGCCCTCACATGAGGCTACCTGTCTCATTTCTACATCAGCTTCGAGTGTTTATGTAGCACGCAACCAGGAGGTAGGTGTAAATATTTTCAAATAATTTCGTTGCATAAAAGCGAGCTCCATGGCAAAGAATGGTTTGATATATTCGGCTGTAATTTCATCTATCGTCCTAAATATATAAGTTCTGATAAATATGAGCGCTAACCCGCTGCTTTGCTCTGCATCATTCATTTTGATCCCGCACTCGCACTTCAACGCCTTATATACCCTAGATGTCTACAACTGCATTTCTATAGCAGCTCAACTACATGCATACACAAGCGTTGTCTTCAGCCGCATCCCTGCGTTAACTCAGCCACATTCATAAATGTGAAGACTACCGCCGCATTTCTACAGCTGCATTCATACCTCCTAATCTGATATTTTCCATGGTAAGCGTGGATTGAATATCTCCACATATCATATAGACGAAATCGTCCTACTACGATAATAAATGACAAATCCGCTTCTTACACCTTCCACACAAATTATGCTTTGATCAGTCAGATACGAAGTAGAGCGGCTGTAACATCCTCGCAACATTCATGCAAAGACGTTTTAGTTGCTACAGGGCGTGTAGCATTAAGAGCCGAGAATCGCTAGCACATTCTTGCTGAACAGAATAAATACAGTGATTCGTTCTGTCTCACGTTTTATACATACATACATACATACATACATACATACATACATACATACATACATACATACATACATACATACATACATACATACATACATACATACATACATACATACATACATACATACATACATACATACATACATACATACATACATACATACATACATACATGCATGCATGCATGCATGCATGCATGCATGCATGCATACATACATACATACATACATACATACATACATACATACATACATACATACATACATACATACATACATACATACATACATACATACATACATACATACATACATACATACATACATACATACATACATACATACATACATACATACATACATACATACATACATACATACATACATACATACATACATACATACATACATACATACATACATACATACATACATACATACATACATACATACATACATACATACATACATGCATTTTTTTTTATAGCTTCTGGTTCCAGGAAATCATCTTTCCTAAGGGCGCTTAAGCAGGTAGTTAACTGTTAAAGCACTGACTAAAAATAAATTTCTTGAGATCGGATTTAAATGCATCAAGCGTATTCCAACGACGAACGGCGATAAGAAATGCGTTCCACAAGCTTGAAGCGACATTACTTAACGCCCTGGCACCGTATATAAAGACCTAATTGGAGATGTTGGGACTTGTAGCAGATACTTGTCCATAGATCGATGACCCCTTGCATTAAGTTCCTCTTGATAGCTTGGCGCGATTCTAATAACAGCCTTAAATGATCTTGTATATAATGTGTTTTACCGCCGGAAGCCAATTAAGCGTACGCATGATGTGTTTAATGTTATCCCCGTACATTCCTTTTGCAATGATACACATGTCTTTAAGTTATCGAGCACATCTGTTTCAGCAACCTTTCGGAGATATTTTTAAACAATTCACTTATTCAGTAGAACAGTTTGATTTGAATTGCCATCGAAGACACAAGATGGTATCATGGTGTGACAGTGTGGGCACTGATGATTGAAATTACATCAAATATAAATAATTTGCACCGCCGCCTCGTACGGCGCAAATCAGCAAACAAGCTATTATGACGACAGTCTGTCCAAATGAAGCAATATTTGATTGATTCGATGTTAAATAGCTGCTGACTTATCCATAATGCATGTTTTGCTTTGATTACCGAAACAGGTCATGCAGATCGCCACCATACAGGTCGATGCGGATAACAGATGTTACAGATGTTTTACTTGCAGCATATCCAAACCTCGTTCTGGGGGTTATTTTGAGAGATGAAATTAATTGGCGAGTAAATGAAAACACGATGATACACATTTGGTCTATTCGTATAAATTATTTACATGGCTCATTGTTAATAATGGTACAAGGTTATTACATGGTAGTTCTAGTCAGTTTTTTATCAGTCCACTTGTTACATGTCATTTATCTCAATTTGACGCTTGTACGCTTAAAATATCCGAGTGCGCAAATATTGCCACTGGCTACCTATTTATGGTCCTGTCTGTATGCGAGGGATACCTGCAAAATTATGGTATAGAAATGTCTGACGGGCATGGAAAGAACCTCAATCATAGGCGTTCGTTAATTCATCGAATCTGGATTTAACACCAACAGAGTCAGCCCATCAACCACGCCTAAGTCGAAGGTACTCCATATTCACCCTTCAAGGTCGTGTCTCATCTCCTGATATCCTTTGCTAATAACTATTGATTGCTGGGTTTAACATCCAGATTAAGACAGACGCTTGAACTTTGATTGATTGGCTTGGGCCTCAATACGGTATGCTCTTTCGAGCGCTCAGTCCTTTTCCTTAACAATCTCATCCACTGCCCTCTTCTCTTCCGCCTGCCCCCTCTCAACGCTGTTTATACGGACCTCCCTTCCGCTCTCATTGGCTCCTTGAGATGGCACTGACCCTCACAGTGACAATGGACTGCGCACACTTTAGCCAATCCCCACTAATCATCACTCTCTTCTGCCCAACCATTAGCTGCTTCGCGGCATTATATGATAGGCGTGAGTAGTGTATTAGGTACCTCTTCACATCCCGCGTTTTTACGTAAAGACGACGTCGCTGACTTGGCTGATGTTAGAAGCTATAGCGCAATATATTTTTCGCTGACGGATCGTTTCCGGATTTTGGGAAGGTGTTTTCGGCTGATGAAATCCCCTCAGATATTTCATCATCGTCCTTGACGACCTTAGCAAACTCATGTGATGGATGTGCGGTATTTGGTCAAGTCTGTTTGTGTTATTTCACGCATAGCCCTGTCAAAATCTTCGTCATTCCGTAGAGGTGTAGGTTATATTCGATTGTTGTTTAATGACGAGTGAAAATAGCGCAATTCGTCTGTTTCTTTGTTGCGTAATAAGAATCCTTAACTCCCGTTGATTTTAAAGGTTGAATCGCATTCCTCAAATATATTCTGGTTAAGGCTGGGTACATCTTCAGATAAATTATAGTTGTAAACAGTTTGCGGTCTACCAAATCGCGTATAAGTCCGAATAGCTCTTTCATTAGCAGCCAACACAGCTTCTGTAGACATAATCATCGATAAACTGTCAATATAAAGATCACCCAATGTCATTAAGCTTTTCGTCACAGCACAGGGTGGGGGTTGAAAGATATCAAGGATACTCCCCTGTAACTCCAACTGTATATTCGAAATGCTTGTAATATACTTTCTTGCTCATCCCCTTCGCTACTCTAAATCCGGTTTTTTTAACGTCAGTTCGATTAAATCAGGATAATTTGAACAGTAAAATTTAGATTTTTCACGTTTGGTTGAAATATAATGATTTTTGCGAATATGTTCCATGGTGACAAAATAAATTCAGATGAAAACTATTTTGAAGTAAAGTTACCATCCGCTATTTGTAACCCATAACTTCGCCCCAATTTTGAGAAATATCCAATCGTCTAGTTTTTACCCACCTGCCAGTTATATTCTCAATGAGAGTTAGAACACATTTCAACTTAAATGTATTCAGTATATGATGACAAGTCTCCTGTCATTTTCCCTCATATGTAATTGAATGCTAGTAAGTTTCATTCACATGAAAACTCCAATCTACGGATTTACTACACAAAGTAGCGTGTGTATAGCAGTTAACTCAAATCTATCAACAACACCACCGATTATCACCCATTTCCAGGCTAGAGGAAACTAATGGCCATCTACAAACTCTAGAGCACCAGCTGACATGAGGTATTACTTCACTGAGTTAAGCTCAGTGCCTTGAAGAAATATCCGAGGAGAGTTGATATACGATTCAATATATCACCTCATGTCATGGGATAGAGGAAGTTAATAGCTACTAATAACCTCGTAAAGACCGTCTTCATATAAAGAGAAACAGGTGAATACTCACGCCAAGCTAACCATAACACTACCCTTGATATCTCAATCTTTCAACACCATCACTGCTAATTGACTTTTAATAGCCATTTACAAACTCCTTCTCAATAAACAACTCAGGACATATCCTCGCCAATGACCTCACCCAAATACCGCACATCTATCACATGAGTTTGCTAAGGTCGTCAAGGACGATGATGAAATCTGAAGGGATTTCATCAGCTGAAAACACCTTTCCAAAATAGAATGATGTCACCAAAATACCGCGCACCGAATCCGGAAATGATCCGTCAGCGAAAAATATATTGCGCAATAGCTTCTAACGACAGCCGAGTCAGCGACGTCGTCTTTACGTCAAAACGCGGGGTGTAAAGAGGTACCTAATACTCTACTGGCATGAAGACTCATTTATTACTTTACTCTAATGTGTCCTCTGCAAATTATTATCATAATGCCACCAACACCTCTTCTACTATTCACTCTGATACTTTGCTTTCGATTATTAATAGCGAGATAATATAGGCAAGCCTTGATTGCCAGTCTTTGCTTACAATTGCAATCTCTCTGGACAGCTAATTAAGCGGTTAGGTGAACCTATTATATACGCAGATAGAGCACTACTTTACTCGATCTGAGAAGCTACAATGTCCTATTCACATTGTCTAAAGGTGACCTCGGGGAAGGCGACATGGAATAGTCAAAGCTGTGCTGCTCACATTGCAGACATGCCATGCTAATGGCAATGTTGAAGATATTTAATCAAGTATTGATTTGCGCATGCCATTTATAAGTACATAGTCACCAAATTATCTTTTGAGAGTGATGAAGGTATTACTACGAAGTGCACCAAACTATCATAATATAGGAAAGAGATTTTTGGGCTGGATTAATTGTTTTCGATAACACGCTGATCTGTTGAAGGAGCAAGAGTTGTGATATATGACTTAATTTGTGTCTGAAGTGACTCAGTACGGTATACGCCATGCACACAGGAGACATGTTGCGGCAGACATGCTTCCGCTACCTGTGCGGTCTCGCGAGTGACACCTCACCACTAACACATAAGATCTAATGAGGTACAAGAACTATCGAATTGATTCTTTCCCCTACCTCAATTGTACTGATTCGGGCGTGTTCAGCTCCTTGATATAAGATGTTTTAGCGAACCTCTAAACAAATATATTTGGCCTAATTTAATCTTAACCGATGTAATAATGGTACAGTCACTCTGTATGTCACTCAGAGCTGATGCAATAACGGAACAATCACTATGTGTGTCGCTCAGTGCTGATGTAATAATGGTACAGCCGCTCTCTGTGTCGCTCAGAGCTGATGGCATAATGGTACAGTCACTCTGTGTGTCGCTCAGAGCCAATGTAATAAGGGTACAGTCATTCTGCGTGTCGCTAAGAGCTGATGTTATAATGGTGCAGCCACTCAATGTGTCGCTCAGAGATGATGTAATACGGGAACCTCTACTCTGCCTGTTGCTAAGAGCTGATGTTATAATGGTGCAGTCATACTGTGTGTCACTAAGAGCTGATGTAAAAATGGTAGAGCCACTTTCTGTGTCGCTCAAAGCTGATGTAATAATGGTGCAGTCCCTCTGTGTGTCACTCAGAACTTATGTTATAATAGTTTTCACTGTGTGTCGCTAAGAGCTGACGTAATGATGGTACAGTCCCTCTGTGTGTAGCTAAGAGCCGATGTAATAATGGTTTAATTACTCTGTGTGTTGCTTAGAGCTGATGATGTTAACCATTTGTCAACCATTTGGTGTAGAAGTACCTTCTCACACGTTGTTTATGCCCTGTGTTTTATAACACAACACGATTCAACGACTAAAACACCGCCTAAATTGATCGGTTCCTGCTTAAAAGTGTGTCAACAAAAACCCAATTAGCAATATGACACATCTTTAACCATTTTTACTTGGCGGCCTCTGATCCTTCATATAGGAATAGTATACAAAATTAGTGTTTCTTCATTCTGCTCAAACATTTAACAACATGAGTGAGACAACCTGAGACATCTATTCTCTCTGCGCCTGCCTCAATTATCATAGCAGTTAATACTGCGTTTGAGAACAAAAGATGGTCTGGTTTCCATTTCAGATCATGCAACCTAACGGACGTAATGACACGGTAAGACAGTTGTTTTGTATATGCAAGTACTGTCGCACTTAGCCGATTTTAGCTAATTAGATATTGAAAAATATTTCATATGGGTTGATATGTACTTGAGCTCATTGGGAAGCTTCTGTTCCCGGTACTGGTCTACTCTATATCTGCGCGAAGCCATGTTTTACTCGTAACATGTGCACGCGAACTACCACTGGTCCCGATGGGACATTTCAATACTAGCTGCAAGGACAAAAGAATCTAACAATGTCATCATAGCTCGTTAGGTATACGGCTTACATCGATAATCTTTCACATTTCGATATAATTGAAGGATTAATCCTACAATTAGAAACGCGGTCATTGTCAACGACAGCCATGCCAGAATAAAATAGGTAAAGGACAAGTGCTCCATATAACATTCGCACACGGTAATTTTCGGTTGTAATGGAGAATCTAATGCTCCCCTACAAAACGATTCATATTCGCTAGGCTACACAGGATCATCATTTATAAACAGACAACCGTGGACGGTAGATCTGTGCTACATTTGGGATATAAATATGAATATATATATATATATATATATATATATATATATATATATATATATATATATATATATATATATAGAGATATATATATATATATATATATATATATATATATATATATAGATATATATATATATATATATATATATATATATATCTATATATATATATATATATATATATATATATATATATATATATATATACTATATACATTTATATGAATGCAACCTTTTTGATACAATCGAACAACTTTTTGGGCACACGACCAAGTCAAGATCTTTTTGAGTGTTTTTTGTGCAATTTGTTATTTTAAATTGATGTTACCTGGTTAATTATCTCTATTCACATTTATCCATTGCAAGGCTTTGAGCCATGCTTCGCGCAGGAATTAGTTAGGGACGTTTGAAAAATTTTATATATTGGACTGACGACCATTTTGGCACTCTGCATTTAACAGCTTGTATCTCGTTATTATCCGATATATCATAATCCCAACTTCTGATATATTGCTTAGAATTACTTCCTTCACAAATACATTCTATCCAGTTGACGTTCAATAGGGGGAATAAAAAAATATATATTTGGTTGCTACGTTTTCCAATGAGCTGGAGACAGATATATATTCGCCCGGACAAACCGAAATGCTTCGGCTGGTCGGATAATTCGTAAGGCACCTCGTGCTTTGAGATGAAGTTGCGTTACTGGCCGAGAATATCTTATGATTTGGTAAGCAATAACTACAACTCTTGAATATATAATGGCGTTATATAAGACGCTTATACACAAGTCAACCAGATGATAGCGAGAAAATATATATAATATCGCTAAAGTGTCTCGACAACCTGGATTCTCAGCCTGGGTTTTTGAATATCGCCCACTGTGACATTTTGTCGTTGATCTAAATTATGACAGCGCTGGTTCGATAGATTGGATATATTGTGCAGTATACTCAGTCTGACATATAAATGAAATCTGGTCAATGTTTGAGGTACATTATTTTAGCTATGTGGAGTCAAGCCGGCCTTGGCGAATCGCTTCGCCAAGTTCTGTTGGTTAGTCGCGTTTGTCATAATGTATGTATGTATGTAAACAATATTTTGATCCGCGATACAGGTCGCAATCTTTTTTTTCAATCGTTAGGCGTCAATAATGCGCAAAACCTAGAGGTTTTGTTTTGACCTTGATCTGAAACTAATGTCAAGGTCATCGAATAAGTGAAAAACTAGACATCAAGCCAACAGTTTTCTTAAGCGCCCCAGCCCCACTGTAATTGGAGCCTTATTTAAGCACAAATATTTCTTGGAGTGAGAGCCTCATAAAAATTTATCAGCGCTAATTTTAATGATTATTTTGTTTTATAAGTGGATTTTTGGACAGTAGACGACTCAAAACTTCACAAAAAGCTTATGGAAGGTTGTCAACTGCATTAAAAGGTCCTAAAAGTATATTCCCTTCCACAAATATACATATTAATCAATAACCATATGAATGTCAGATATCCGGATTTAATACATAGCAATTTTGGATCCCGAACATTCAGAAAATCTATGTGGTTGCTACACCTGAGGAGATATTGCCATGAATATTTGTCATAATATGCAATAACTAGTTCATATTTTGCTAAAGCCCTTTCTGTCAAAACCTTATGTCAAAAAACGCTTATATGAACATGGTACACCCTACCCCTTAGATATGTACAACGAGATATGACAATTTCAGCTCAAAAATCAGTTTTGAAAGTAGCTGCTGATTCATTTTTTTTATGCAGTCACCATGTCTACTAAATTTGATATTACTTTAAGACTTTGATGTATAATGCTATGAATCCTATATACAGAGAATGATGTTTAATGGCATTTGAAGTCACTGTAGATAGCATGCTATAGAGCAAGTAAATTGTTTAAGCATAATGGTTGGAACATAACATGTAAACTGAGCTATTTAATAACAATTGATATGTTGCATTTTCATTTCAGCATATCATTTTACCCTGATATAGATGTATATGGAATTATCACTATGTATATTCGTGATCATTTCTGTATCAGTTGCTGATTAGTCATGGATGCACCATATATGGTATAAAATGGGATATGTGTAAATTTACTGCTAAAAGTGTCATGTTGATTGAGCAGTAACTCGTATACCCTACCTACCATTACATTGGGAAGCATAAGTTATAGTATTATTGGTTTTAAAGAATTGACGAATGTTTGCACACTTATTCATAACCCCTTTAAATGCTAATATTGTGAAACAGCCACTCACTAATAGCCATTGATATCATATAACCACCTGCAGCGTTATTTTGCTGTCCCCCACTCAAGAGCTGCTCTCGCGCTCTGAGTGACACGAGCGCCTATGCGCCCATCCAGTACGCTAAGACCTCCAAACGATTCATATACCCCCAGACACCTCAGTATACTCCCGTGCCTCAGTTAACTGTAGCGCTGTATGTTCCTAAACCCCTTACGCATCCTACTCCAACGCGAGAATGCTCTTCTGTCCTTACACACCAGGCGACCATTATCCTACACCGTGGTAACGGTCCCGAGAAAACTTTATTGTATTCTTTTCTCCACATTTGTTTTGGAAAAGTTTCTTAGTGTGTGAAGATGTTGTACGTGCAAGTCTGACAAAATAGTTGTATTCTGAGTATCATGACAGAGTTCTTCCGTATTTGTTAAAAGATACGGGATGGAGAGAAGAGGTGAGTTTCCCAAACAATGCAGGACAAATAGTTCATTGGGATGTTCCAATAAGCAGGGTTGATTGATTCAGCGGGATGACATAAAAAAAATTTTTAAGTATTTTAAACATGGCAACAGTTTCTGTCACACACGCCAAATGTCTGTAAATCGTGCAAATGACTACAACAGTCCAATTGATTTTGTAGATCAGGTTAATTCCATATCGACTATTTAAAAAAACATGACCTACTCAGATTCGCCAACCTTTGACAAAGTCGCAATATGAAATCTCACAAGGACTAACCTTTATCTTTCTATTTTAAAGACATTTATAAGCAAATATTATAATAATTGCATTCAACCTATGGCAAGTGAATGATGGAGTTGTACCTACTCCGCTAGATGTGTTCAATAATATGACTAAATATGCAGCACCACGTTAAGGTAGATACTGAAGCCAAAGTTCTTAACTATAGGGGTGAAATGATATTGTTATAAGTTTAACAATATAAAATATTATTGAGTTCCTTATATAGTTGTTCTGTAAATTATTCATCATGCTCACAACACATGGAATTATATGACTATTAGGTGACAATGTTTTGTAATTCACGAAACTTTGGTGGATTTTGTTATGCATTTAATCAAGGTAAGAGATAAGATATTCTATTAAATCATGTCAACCCAACATAACTATGCTAGTACTTAGCAAACTTAAAGATAATAAACTCACATACACCATCATTCAGTTACTTGTAAATTCTATTTACACATGTGCCATGATTACTCTCATCCAACAATAATAACAATTGAACGCAATAATAGCTTTAACCTAACTCTGTAAAAAGTAAATCATTATCAAAACAAATCTATATATACTTACAAGCTTACTCACATCACATGGTAAATGAAATATTTACACACCCAATACATAACTTGCACAACTTGGCAAAATAAAGATAAACTCTCACACTCACTTATATAGAACTTACAAATATAGCAAGTATCTACAAGCTGCGGAATATGAGTGAACAAAAATTAGGGTGTATGAGGGTTAAGCTGAGCACCCGGGACAACCGTAGCTCCGAGCAATGCTCTCCAAACTCCTGCAATACGGTAATTTACTTTTCAAAAAAATTAAGTCTGTGGCACAATTGTAATTGCGCGATACTGATCTAACATTATAGATAAAAGTGAAATAACTAAAACAGGACATGATGGATTGATGACCTTTATTTGATCGCGCAATGCTATCACCCCCTGAACAAGTTGCTCTGATGACTGCCCAGCCAAAATATTGTTGGTGCCTATCATTAAAATGCAGACGTCAGATAATTTAACCCAATGGGGAAACTGTGCCGCTCTTTCTCTCAGTTTTTGAGATGTTATACCAGGGTTCACATAAAGTTAAGTTTTGAAGGGGGTTATTATTTCCCTATATTTGTGTGTTACAGAGAACGAGGTACTTTGGGGAGAATTAGGATGAACCCAATACCTTTGTGTCAAATTAGAATGCTCACTTGTGGTGGAATTAAGAAACTCAGGCAATATCATATCCCGCAACATCGACTCACGCACCACAGACACTCTCAACTGACCTGTAAACAAATGAATAAGCATTGTTTGAGTATAAGTATAAGTTTTTATTTCTTTAGAACTGCATAAAAACATGTTTATGCAGTGCTTAAAGAAAAACACCTGCTACTCATAATGACCGTACCTTTTGATAAAAGAGACAAATGTCTGTATCATGGTCAGACAGTGTGATTGTTGAATCAGCCTTCAGATTGTCTGATTCCCCCAGAACAACCACAGGGGCTAAATCCACAGTCCTATCAGAGGATTCATAGGATTGGCATATGGTTGATTGTAAAAAAAATTGGTCCAAAGGTATTTGTTCTGGAGGAGTGGGGCAACCTAGGCGCTGACTAAGGTCACTTGACAAAGAAGGAGTGGGCGGAATAATGTTGGTAGATCCTGATGATGAGGGATCTGGCCAAGTTAATGGCTGGGCTTCCATATATGCCTGGGTGATGGGCGCACTCGGTGAAAGCTCATATTGTAATGATACATCTGGGAGCAGGTTTGCACCCCTCCAAAAAAGAAATTTAAACATAACATAATCTTTCCCATCACAAAAACAGAGTTGACCAGCAGAAGTAACTGATGAAAAAGAACTAAAACGTGGGAACAAATCAAAATATGGAACTAAGTCGGTGTGAATCAAATGAGGTCTCCACCACTGGGTACGTGACATCACTCTGAAAATAAATCAAATATCATGCCATATAATACATCTACAAATATACTATTGAATATGTTTTTGACTTGACCTGAAATAAGTACAAAATTGGAATGAAGCACATATGATTATAGCATAGTGTTAATATTTCTCAGCATAGTAAACGCTACATTAATATGTCATGCGTTTGGATAAGTATAGCCCTACACATCTGAGTAGACATATTTTATATTACAGTCCGACCGGGTTAGGGATAAGCAGTGTCATAAGCACCCCAACATCGTATATAACAAACAGCTGTCTTGGTTGTATGCTGAAATGTTACATTACTGAGATTTCATGTTAAAATGCTCCACCGTATCTATTCCAAACGAAAACTGATATCACATGTAAGACTGCTCCCGCTCCGCCACGGGGATGAGACCCGCCATCTTTAAAATGCACGCATCGGGCGTTGGCAAGCAAGGCGGGTGGGGGGTTACTTGGTCAGGGTTTTTAAATTCTGTACTTGTTACAACCAAATAAACACCCAAACAACTCATAATCTTTGTCGAACCAACCTCGGTGATGAATGATTCTACATTAACAATAATTATTTTCGAATACATTTCACAAAAACTATTGTTAAACCAATTTGGTAGAATAAGTGCCCCCGGCATGCAATGCCGCCAACTTAGAATCTTCTAGAATATGGTCATGGAGGCGTTACATCGTTACATATATTCAACCGACAATCTTATTTTATTACATAAAAATATAAATAACTCACCATTAGAAACTTGCACACTTGCTGCTGCAGAAGCCATTACTAATTTGAAATACCTTAATAAGTTGTAGATAGCAGAAAATTCGTCCGACGACAAGCTTGCAGCTAATGTTCGCGTCAAAAAGGATTTCGCGCGGTTTGGCTTTCAAATGCTCATGATATGGTTGGTTCGTTCGAGGGCTACGGGCCTAATATTTAATCAATCAAAAAGCTGTAAAAGCCATTGTGAGAGGGACCGTCTCTTTTTCCCGAAGCCGAGTGAATGGGGTGAATTTGTAATACCGGCGAGTTATCCGGATTTGAAGCAGAAAATTACGGATTTTACAGCTTTTATATATCGTTTTCAATGCCATTCACTCGGATCAGAATATTGTTTTCATTTTTCTTCAAAATTCTGCCGTTTAAATGTGATTAAAGTTGAAAAACAAATTGTTGTTTGACAGACTTGTTTGGCTATTATATTTACGTGGTGCATGATTTGCATGGTAGGTTTTATAAACTTATCAACGCATATCAGTGGTTGCTTATCCACTGTAACTTGGTGTTTCATAAACTTAACTATTGACAATTATCTTAATATGATAGACCTCAAATGTCAAAGGGTCCTCAGATTGCAATTAAAACAGTACTTGGGGGTAGTCCTATTTCTGATGTTGGATCTAAATTGTAATGAGTTGTCTGATGTCATAACCAAATATCAATTACAATTTGAAGTCACAACTTCACATGCATATTGGGTTGATGCCTATCCAGGCAATGGCCAATGTGATGGTCAATCAGAAGAGGGAATAAGTTGATGGTGCAAATACAAACTTGAAAGGGTCAGATATCACCACTGGGTCATCTAATACAAATAACACCAGCCATTAAATAAACAGCCTCTGAACTGCATAACTATTTTATTGTATTATAAATGAGCATCTGTGCTATACAAACCATTGCTATGATTATTATGTAATTTGACAGTATCTCATATTGAATGTTTTCAGCTGAACAGCTGAAGTGGCCTCACATAAGTTGCCTGACATTGAATTATGTGATCTGACCTTTGCAGATATCCTAAATGTAAGCGTGGAAACATTTTATGAAGTGATATATTGTGAAAATAAATAACAAGCATCTGTATACTTGGTCTCTTTATCTTCTAACTGTCTTGCTCTCCAAGCTGCCATTCAAATTCAGTTCTCTAATAAAGATGCAACTTGAAATGCATTATCATATATATAGAGCTCTGTTAAAGTTTGGGCCCATGTACTGTAAATATGGAAGAAATTCTATTCTGAACCAACACGAAATGTATATGTCCATAAATCTACCCATATATGTTTCATTAATATAGATATCTATGTCAGATGTGAGCTTGAGAACATATCAGAGACCACTGCCTGAACTGAACATAACTAAAGTGGGTGTGTACTTGGCACAAATGGATTGCCTTGACACAGTCGGTTTGTTTGCTTGTATCGAGAGACATGATATGATGAAGTATTTTTCAATTTTGTGCCACAACCATACCGACATGTTTGGAACATGGTCCGATTTTCTTCAAATGATCAATAAAATGGTTCTGAAAACTCACCCAATATGCAGGTCACATAATCATTAAGCAATGGCAGAAATATGCAGTGATACAAACATTGTTCCTCATTGTTCACGTCTGAATTAATGCATAGTCTGTAATGTGTCAATTATATTAATGCATATTGTAAAATGTATGTACTTTTGTTTATAAGATACTGAACCAGCAGCCCAAGCATATACCAGTTATGCCACATGTCTGCCTAGAACAACAAGCCATGTAGACCCCAGACTTAAAGATGCCAACAAAAACAACTTGATTTCTAGTGACTCTGAGTCAGATAAGGATGTCTCGAGAAGAACATGAATCAAAGATACAAGTATTTTTTATTCCTCTGTGATATGTTAACTAGTGACAAGGTATAAACCAAAAAATTTCTTTGCATTATAAATTAATTCTAGTTAAGTGACCTTCATATAAAAGGCACTACCTACTGCATGGTCTATAAAGGCCTGTGCTATATTATGAAAGTCATTACAAGTCTGCTATAACTAGAAACTAATAGTGAAATATGAAAACAATATATCAATGCACATGCAGACCGCTTCTAATGGGATACCTAAGCTCTACGACTTGCCTTCAGAAGATATATTCAGCTCCCCAATCTAAGGAAACTACTCCCAGGTATGGTATATAAACTTCAGAATATATTGTATTAATCAGAATAAATTTGACAGAAAGATCATTCCCAGTATCACTTTTATGGTAGTTGTCATATATTATATACAATTGTTGCACAATTGTGGTGTAGGCTGAATTGTTGTTTATAGGCTTGTAGATTAGCCATGCGCTGTCATGTGATATTTCATGATTAAGTCATTTTATCTGATGCTTTATCAGTAAGTTATATCTTCTATTCTCAGCATTTCACAGCAGACAGATTATTACAAAAGTTGTAGCTTTACTGACTAAATGTACAATCTGTGTAGCTCTATAATAATCTCTCTTATTGTTCTGTGCATCGTTCTGAAGATGTTCTGGTCAATCTAACACCTGCTGAGGTGCTGCAATCTTGTGATCAACAGCAATTTAGTCTGTAAAACATTTCAGGTCACCATCTTATACAGAATGCATGTGACACTATTTATATGACACTACCCTCACACCCAACCTCATTTTGACACCTTGAGTTGTTCTACGCCATTCAATCAGACAAATGTTAGGTTATAGCTGTACCAGCAAGGAACATTACCTAACATTCTGTGGGATGACCCATCAATCTGAACCACACATCTCTTGCCTCCAGTTTTGGTTGAATAACAGAACTGTTATCTCTGGATTAGCGGTGCCAAGTAATTTGCTTAATATGTGTACATGTTGATTGTTTCAGGGAAGAAAGAAGGTTTTAAGTCACAGCTGCCCATGGAACGTTCCCTACTTAAAAGTTCGGAACAAATTATGAATGAGCAGCGCAAGTTCCAATGAGCCTTGTACCACCTCTAAATTATGCTTGAAATGTCATTAAATATGCATAATTGTAATGAGCAGTGCTAGTTCCAAATGGATGTGCCACAAACTCTTAATTATGCTTGAAATGTCAGTAGACTTTCATAATTTTCATTTAAGTGACCTTTTTTATCACTATATAGTTTATGGACAATATTACACATGCCCAGGTTATTCAGTTAATGATGCAATAATATTTCAACATAGCTTTTGACAGTAAAAAACGATATAATCAGAAATAATAGAGATAACATAGCGGTAGCACGATTATCATTAAGTAATTAGCGTATATTTCTATGAACTTTAACAAAAAACATGCCTGTCTGTGAGCTACATTGGATGAGAAAAAAATGAAAGAGTACATACCACAGAGCTTGAACGATTAAGCATTATGATGAACCACGGCGACGCCTCCATGGACAAACAAACAACCATATCGAGCTAAACAGTGGGAGCCACAGGGATTTATATTAATCATCTATTAATATAACTACATCGGTGTTGTTATAATAGTAGCAGAGGATGACAATTCGATATAATAAATCCTTATGCGGATGTGTGCAAGATTGGGGCTTAACCTCGCTTGCAACATCGAAGATCACTTAGCGACGGAGCGTACAGGTCTCGGACAGGATGTGGAAGGGATGTGGAATGCTACTGAACTATGTTAGCGTTTTCTCAATGATAAGACAGCAGACCCCTGTCAAGTTTATATTCAGACTCTCGACACATATTGCGCGTTCCATCCCACGAGTTCCTGTATGACTTCCAGTTTCACAGTGTGCATATCTCGGTGTAGATATATCTATTCATGTGCCAGTCCCGGCACTCGAAAGAGCCAGACATTTAGAGCCTTTGCTCCTTCATGTTTGAATTAAGTTGGATAGTACTTCTTTCGATATGGTATAAATGAATCGTCGTTAATTAAACATGCATTGCCCCTTAACTGCACGTTAATTCTATCGCTTATTATCATTTCAAATTAAGCGTTTGGGTTCTGTCATATTGACTATATGTTTTGTCGCCTCCAATGTCCCAAAATGGCTGGTGATTTGCTACATGTCCAAAATAGTTGCATTCGTATGTATATATATATATATATATATATATATATATATATATATATATATATATATATATATATATATATATATATATATATATATATATATATAAACATATATATATATATATATATATAAAAACATATATATATAAACATATATATATATACATATATATATATGTAAACATATATATATATGTATAGATATATATTAATACCACATGCTTCCAAAGAGATACAGATGTGTCTTGCGCATTGCCTGGCAACATAAACTATGTTTGTCTAGTGTACAGGAAAATAGTCTCATGGTAAGAGTAAGAAATTACAACGACTAAGGCATCCTCTCAGTTCTTTGACAATGAGGGGAGTTTAATCGACAGACACGGGGGAGGGGGGAGTGGCTATTCTTGCAGTAAGCGGTCACCTCATTAATTGTTGTTTTCGAGCGCGTAGTATCATGGTGTGGGAGCAGTAGGCTAGCTAGGGTAGGGATCTTCAACTTGCAACAGCCAGACATTGGTACCGTGTTTATTCTATTTGCACCATTGATTGGATTTTTTAGCATTAAAGCAATTCGTACTGATCCACCACCCATGTACTAATGCAATGGGCTATATTGGTGTGATTGATCATATTTGTTGGTCTATTGTAAAAAACGTTGGGTTATCTATGCGATAAGAGTTTGATAATTGCTAGATCGACAGATATTTCTTAAACCAGACATCAAATTTCGCTCTCAAAGTCATGACAATGGATTTCACATTATAACCTATTACTATTAATTTGCTTGTATCAATATTTGTTTTTCAAATTATACTGACCACAATGCTTATACAACTAGTGTGACAGAGAGACGGAGTGCAACCGACCGAGGATGCTTAAGTATCGTTCTATAGAGTTCTTAATAGTAACTAATTATTTAGTAATGTTCCAATTTTATTTTGCACTAGGTGCACCTACTATCTGGACTTATTTGTATACGACGATTTATAGCTAATAACAACTGTGTACACTAAACTTAATCGACGGACACTACAACTAAACTCAGCAGACACTGTTTACTAGCTCGATAGCAGTTCCCTAGAAACCATCCAATGATACGTTATGCAATAAAGCTGAACCTGGCCAAATGACATTGGCATGTCTGCTTGTCTCATTCTTGGCACACATCATGCGTCTGAACGAGAGCAACAAATCTGCTAAGCGCGGAAGTAAATACTGACGACTCAGCACTGCGGAGTTGCTTCTTGTCTATCCACAATTCACGTGTTATGTTTCTCCAGCAGTTTATTGAGGTAGCCATTACCTCACTAGTCTGTAAATAACAGATACCAGAAGTTAAATGTTCGGGGCATAGCCGACGTCTTCCATAACGATACACTTTGCGGTAACCTAAGGAAATGCCTAAACCAAAAACGTAGTAACCAAAAGCATGTGGCAATGTATTGTCATACTACATTTAGGTTTGAAAACGCACCAAGGTAGATCGCCAGGAGTCTTAGAACATCCAATCAGTACAGATATACCGTGAACAATCAACACACCGTATGTAATCATTTCCGAATACTATGATACGAATATCTACATACCTTATACATGGATACCTCTACATGCAATTGTCATACATTTTTTTCTGTAGAGTATATCACTACTCAGCAGGAGCATTAATGTATCACCATACAGATTTCTCAGTAAGATATGCATTGCCTGCTAATGCGTTGTGAGCATCGACTGTCTCGTAGTGGATAAGCTTGGTAAAAAATCTATATGTTTTCTATCCAAAATCTCAGAAGAGACAAAGGAGGCCATCAAAGCCCGACGCTGACACACTACATATTTAAAGAGTAAGGCCTATGCATGATACTTTTTATTGTATATCAGAGTGTTACAGTGCTGCGTGATCCAATAATATCCTAGTTGCGCCACCCTAACAATCTCCATAACCACTGGGAAGTATTTGGCCATTTTGAGGTTAGTGGTTAACTTCAACGACGAAAATCGTTTACTGCCCGTATGCCTCCTTGCTGTTCATCCATGATCAAGAAGTCACACATATTTGTAAACTTAAGAGCCTCCATAGCAATGTGTGGAAACGGGTCACAGCAGTCGATGTGGCCTGCATATAGAGCAAAGGTAAGTGGCCAAAACATTTGTTAAGAGTCAACTAAACCCTGCTAAAGTCTTAGACTAATTTAGATCATGGCTTCCCTATGGACTTACTTCGACTGACTTACTCGACCCTTATCCTCGTCGTTGTTAAGTGAACCTGTATACCCCCGGACTAAACGAACGCCTCGCACTGAGATTGCATGTAACAACCTCCTGTGCTTTACTACTGATGGTGCTTTATTTGAAAATGGAATAAGTCCCCCGGTCACCAAGGTTCCGAAAAATGTGCTTAGAACTGCAAAAGAATACATGCATCGATATGAAGTAACTACTGATTATATACCTCATATGTCTAAATCCCTTTCTTGACGGTCCATCCCCAGGTCTAATTTGTCAGCCTTGTCATCATTCATTTCTGATTTAGGTCTTTTAGGATGAAACGCTGTCCTTACTCACACTCTGCTGTATGACAAGCATGAGTGGTAGAAAACGTTGCCGTTACAGCAAGAATAG
The DNA here is from genome assembly GCA_034190875.2 of Urechis unicinctus. NCBI lineage: Eukaryota > Metazoa > Annelida > Polychaeta > Xenopneusta > Urechidae > Urechis > Urechis unicinctus. The sequence goes on from CM067342.1 coordinate 55,052,246, forward strand.
GGAAATCGCCCCTTAGGTGATTGTGAGTCGCCGACCTTAGTCGCCTCAAGCTGTTCCGTTGATACATATATATTTCAACAACTAAGTTGACTTAGCTGCATGCATATAAAGACGTCTGGCAGTGATTGGAATAATCGCAGTATTGCAGGCACTATTTTGGAATTATACGTAGTTATTTTGATCATGCTTCACAACTTGCTCGCTTTCCAATTGTTAGGTCATCATCTTAAGACGTATGGAGACATCTGGCCTGTTCGTGGAACAAAGAGCGCAATATCGTGTTACATCGACCATATATAAACCAAGAAGTACAATGCGCTGCGTCATGATCGACCCTCTGCTTGTCCATAGGATGCATAAAGAATTCCTAAACAGTAATATATAAATCGATATTGCGAACCACCTCTTTACACGCCATCGACGAATTGTAATGATATATTGGAGCGTATTTCAGCAATCGAGACTACCATATTTCGTCCTGCAAAATAACGCAATGAGTCACCAACACGCGATTGCGAACTGGAACTTGCTTACATAAAGTAATATGTCCTGTCGATTTACTCAGCCTATCAATCGTGCGAATAAAAAAACTTTGAAGTTGAGAAGATGTCATATATATGGTTGCCCTGGGAATATCTGCTTACTGTAATGTCGGATTGACTGTAGACTGGTGAGGCACACAGATAATGTAAAATGTAAGCAAGTCGACTGGTATGTTACCAAAAATAATATCATGACACATCGCCATTGTGGCCAAACCATGAACAGTTTACGCGTAATGTGTCAAACGAATTGTATTCATACACTGATATTTTGAGTGGGCGCTATATGAATGTACGCGTGCTAATTGCTTCCAATGAACCCTTTGGAATTGCAATTGCGAATGGTTTCATCAAGCAGCATGCGCTAGAATGAAAGATCTCTTTGTGCAAACAGCTTCGCATAACCAGTCAATTAGTTCGGACAAATTCCTTCCTTTAATTAAAATTTCGTTTTGCAAAACAACTTTCTTTGAAATTGCATAGCATACTGCAGCAGCAATAGATAACTCGAACATCAGTGTTGTTGTTATAAGGCTCTGATCATGGTTGACGTTGCTAAGACATAAAAAGATTCCATTGTATAACCAAGTGCAACTGTACTAAATAAAACTGAATGTATTGCTGTAATGATCTATTAGGGTCAGGCCTAAATGTAAAACAGGCAGACAAATTGATGGAAGTTACCATATCCATAATGTTCGGTTATTTTGTGCGTTCATACTTCTAATAAAATGTTGATCCTGTATTATTGCCTTTATTAACCGCAGGTAGCATTTTGCATAAAGCTTCGAGGCTTGACACAAAGGATGTTCCAGTCACATTGGAAGCCTTGAAAACGCGATATCATCAGATTGTGGGATTTCATTTATGACGCACGAGAACAGATATGATCAGAGCAACGAGGCGAAACATTCATCATCCATCCTTTCCACATTGCAAGCTTACTTTCAGCCAAGATGGCTTGTGAGTAAAATTCATGTGGACGTCTTGAATGCATATGAGAGATGCTTTTAGCATGTCTAGACAGTGAGGTACAATAAGCGTTTCTGCATCAATTATTTGTGATCGCAAGCATTGTTGGGTTATTAACAAAGCGGTATCCATCTTTAAGATGGGATGGCATATGTCAGATTAACAACGACATAACATCACGAAGATAAACATTTTAAACAGCCTCAATCTGAGACCACCCGAACGCAATAGCTATACACGGACAACAATCATAAATCTGGTCAACTGCTCTAAAATATGTCTGTCACTTTCTCTCAAGATATTTGCTCCCAACATCCCAGTTTATAGTTACGCAATAGGTGGCTTACTCTTATTTACGATAATCATAAGGCCTAAAAACGCGAACATCGTGGAGGCGCTAACTGGAAATCAGTAGAAAAACCAAGGTACCGCTAAACATACAACGCAGGAATGCCGTTTTTCAGATTCTCTTGTAAAAATGTCTTTGGATTGTTGTGTCGACCTCTTTAAACCTAACAAGCAATTGCTATGCGCTTTTAAGAGAGAACGTTTTGACACAGATGGCGTGGCCACATATTTTGGTCGATCCAGATTCAATTCAGCCCTTTAAGTATAACTATGAATTATTTGATAAAATAAGTCTCTTAAGTCGAATTATTTTGCCTTCACCTTCGTCTTATGTGAATAAGCTGCTTGCAGCTACACAGTCACTTTGTAGGCGTGTGCACTTTATGCAATCTAATGGTTTTGCGGCTTTTGTAGGCCAAACCACCGGCGTCTTATGAGACAATGGCCACTGCATCAAAGGGCGATTCTAAATCACGCTGTGATTAAATGGCACATACGTTCAACATAGACCGTGCACGAACAGTGCGACCACCAGTCTCGTGGCATGCGTGGCAGGCTGCTGCAGTGGTCGACTTTTGGTAGCTTAATTAGGGAGGAATATTCCTATTCGGGAACATTGATCCTATGGGTAAGCTTTCTCGACCTAGTAAAAGCCTATGGACTACGTGGCTAATGGCCTGCGCCCTTGAACAACATGTCATTCACCATGGTTATCGGTAATGCGACCAGATACACAGTTGAGCCATATTCTTGATATTACCCACCCACTAAACATTTAGCATTCTTAGTATTTTGGTAGTTACTGTAGTTGCAGTTAGCATGGCCTTGCAATATGGTCATTGAGGCTTTGTGCTCGCATAGCCACATTTACCTTTTACGAAGAGTTATCAGGTCAACCTGTTTACCAGAAAGTGATTTCATATATCTAGAGTTACTTTTAATACAGCTAAAATGCTTCTATTGCAGTTATGGGTCATCAGGCATGCGATTGGATCGCGTGGCTGATAGTTGTCAAGAAGTTGAGGATATTCAACTCCCTATTACAGGGATGCGAATATACACAAATCCTAAATCCATCACTCGATGTGTGTAATCTGCTATAAGACAGTAACGGAAACCGACTCAAATAGTTATAAATGCAGCGCAGTTGATTCATCATGACATGCATGAAGACGAGTTAGAATGTATGTGATGATTAAACCGTTGCATCACAAAAACACGGCTTGCACCGATAATGACTGCAGTTATGGGCATATCATTAGTCGAACGATGATGATCAATTGGAGGGTTAATCTATTTCTGTTATGGACTAGTGATATGTTATCTAGTAACTAACATTAATTGCTCAAAAGTAACTGAGCACTACAAATCTTAAACACGATAATATCTTGCAGTACCTTTCTAACTATTCGTCAGATGTCCCATACACGAACGGCATATTACTTGATCCGATAGGATGATAAAAAACCGATTCACATTTTATGCTAATGCGTAAGGTGGTCTCCTGTAAACACATTTAAGCTGAACATACTTCAAAGCATAGTACTCCGAACACTAGAGTATCATACAAGCGTAATTTACCGCCACGATCGTTGGTACGGTCGAGTCGCAGATTTATCACACTGTATCACCACTTTGCTGACTGACAGATGCGTAAAAGCAGCGTCTTCATTGCGACAAATTTAGCTATTACCAGTTGTAACCGATACATTATCACTTTATTCAATGTATACTCCTCACTAGCACACTCTAGTAAATGTATTGGATTTCACTCCCTTGGCATGATATTTTAATGATAATGACAATCCAATTCTGCTGTCGATGCGGAAAGAATGACTAATATGATGTTTAAGGTTGCCAGATTGCATCTGTAGGAGAGACATGAATCAAGCTTATGTTAGCGATTGCTATACCATAACGGTTATGTTGGTATATGATATAAATCCATTGTTCCTAACATTGATTTACTATAACAGTTCTTGATGTGCAAAAATGTAAACTTAACTAAATGTGTTAAGGGTGACTACTGTTTGGTATTTTGGAGCACCACACCAAACTGCGTCATAGATGCTAACCTATTCCCCTCGAAATTACCAAATAAATTGTATTCATATCATAACGATCCCACGGGGCACAATATAGCACGATGTCGTATATATTTATTTAGGGTCGATTGAACAGAACCCATGCGAGTTGCTCGAATGGTGTCCTCAGCCAGTTTATATGCGCTAGAATTCATGTCGCTAGCCCTTCTTAAAATTTGTGTGGCAAGACTAGTAGCTGGGAAAAATCGTATTCTTCAATACATAAGTCATTTAGCCAAACAGTTTTCTATCCTATTTTGGACATTAAACAATGCTATTTCCTAGCATGATGTTATTACAAACCATGAAATATAAGCGCAAAACGACTCACTGATAATGACATATCAATTCCTCTATTGTGTTAAATGAACTGAGCGTATATTAAAACTTATGATTCTGTGTGATACTGAGGGATCAAGTAAAACGCCTGTTTAATCTATGTTTGATAAGCTTGTAACCCTACCTAAAATGATTAATCTCTTACACAACTTTGTGTAAACAAGGTTTGTAACACATATGCTTAACATGAGCTAAGAGGCTTATAACAAAATACATGGCGCTGAAAGAGCCAGCAAAATCTGCATTATATAAAAAAGGCCCATGACTAACTTTGCCACATTCCTCGGCTTTCCTTTTAATGAATTGCACCCAATAATAAAACACCATTTGACGCTGCCGGTAAATCCCCAGATGGCCATCGCAAAACAGAATTTCCAGCTTTAGCTGCGTGGCAATCCAAGCATGGTTTTCTTAAAAAACGACAAGGACGAAAATATTTACAAAAAGTCATGTGATTTAACTAAAACTTAATGTTTTGTCAAAACTGACCAGAAAATTTGCTTCTTCCATGAACTTAAAAATACGAATGCTCAAAATATAAATCTACTTACAATGTTATGTAAGAGGATAAATTAGTGATTAATATGTGATGTATCTGCAACGCTTGAAAGGATTTGCGTCGTTTTTGTGGACATTTAGGATATAATGCGCTATATACAAACGCAACAATTTCATGATATTTTTGTCTTCTCAACATGCCACATTTGATTCAAACCGATAATTAGGTAGTTAAATTTTGAGGTTCATTTTTGTCGCCAAACCAATAACACTAAAACACAGCGTAGTCGTCTTTATCAAAGAGACAGATTATCTCATCTGGCACTGTATCGATAAGATAAACCTTGAAGATAGCAAGAATGACATCGTTCCATTGCTCTGTCGCACGTAAATCACGTGATTGATGAAGTAATATTGGTACATAGTATGGCGCTCAGCTGAGACTCAAAGCGTAGCAGCCTAGTTGCATTAACGTATTGTGAATACCCGGAATGCACAGTATGCTCACCTCTTGGGAAGATAAGCAATTGTTTGGGTGCTCGAATCGCTGCAATAAATGCGCAGATATGTTCGACAGTGACATTTGCCTGTTGTTCACTCACCGTATTAAATAATATAAGCAATATTGGCAGCAGTGTCAGTGTATCAGTCCGGCAGTATGAATCAAGTATATATGTGATAGTCCCGCATTACTTTTATACTGCCTAGACACAATGTGTCGTTTTGAGAATGTGAATAAATTAAGCATCTTACAATACTGCTGCGGAGGACTGTGCAGTTTTATTTCCTCATTTACCAGTCATGCCTACCATTGTCTAGGTATTTCAACAAAGGCAATCAGTTCTGAATCGCTTAGTTTAATGTGGGGTCTTTCACAATTCATAGCCACACCCACGCTGGTGATTATTTGGCAAAAAAACCCTGTTTCAACCGAACGCATGCAATCGTTTGTATCCCCTACCCCCACCCATACCGACTTCCCATAATGCCATGTAATAGCCAGGGTCCATGAATCCTAATTTACCAATACGACCGGCACGATTAAGTAATGCGGGATCTTTTCAAGGTGCAGAAACGGATAATTTGTAGACAAGCAGACTTGTACAGTACAAACAACCTCACTCTGATATTGACGCTCCGATCTCCACATCTTGGTATATCTACGTAACATTATTGTAAAATAGTCAATTTATTTTAATCAATCATTCACATCCACTTTCTTAACGTATAGTATAGTCCAAAGAGACGCATAGTATTGCATAGTATTGTCCGTTGTCACTTAACTCATTCACCTGGTCTTTAATCCTGTCGTTATTAGTAAACTACACCACACGTGAGAAGGCTCTGAACCCCACAAGCAGTTGATCAATTAAGATTAATGGTTGTTACATTTGGTGTTTTGTACATTAATAGAAATGCGACTGTGTTTGGTACATCGACATATTATGCCAGAACACATCATAATTTTCGCCTACCCATTATCCACACAACCACTTTTATGACATTCTGCAGCGACTGTAGTGACCTAACCGAATCATGGATAAAAATATATGGTTCATGTTGCATGTCATTTACATATGGTATAATTTGTACGATGTGCGTTGAAGCGATCAGGTACACGGGTGGGTATCTTGATACTTTCTTGATACTTTTATGTGTTATCTAATGCTAGTGTCATCTTTGTTGCGTTATCTAATGCTAGTGTCATCTTTGTTGCGTTATCTAATGCTAGTGTCATCTTTGTTGCGTTATCTAATGCTAGTGTCAACTTTGTTGTGTCATCTTTGTACTGTGATCTAACGATACTGTCACTTTTTTGGTGATATAATGCTAGTGTCACCTTTGTACTGTGATATAATGTTGATGTCATCTTGTTACTGGGATCTTATGCTATTGTAACCTTTCTACGGTGATCTCTACTGTTACCTTGCTACTGTGATATAATGTTACTGTCATCCTCCAGGTTTGGTTAAGGTAGCTCTAACAGCCTTACATTACTGCTCAAACGTAGTCACTAGATCCACATATATGCACGAAGAACAGCGGACCAACAACGACTAATTAAATTCCTCTGAGTCGCAAACTCAATAGGAAGTATGCGTTACATTTATAGAGTCCTGCTCATTGTCTGATATATGATGCGGAATGCACACGCAGCAATCGACAATCGAGAACAGGTTGCTCCTTCAACTTCATTATTATACATTTGGCAGGCAGTTAAAAAAAGAATTCGCTGAAGCATCTTTTGTTCTTCTTTATTTTACGTGTGTGCCACTGCACAACAATAACGAGGAAATGTTCTTTGCCATTTCAAGAACGCCCAACAACTACATAACTGGAATCATCTGTTGCAGTCATTACGTCAGCATATGAGCATTTGGAGATTGAAGAGGAAGTTGCTCCGATTTTCCGACATCAACTCTCAAGGCCATATTCGGGATGACAAATCTTTATTATGCTCATATGTATATCACATATAAAGCGTATTACTATTGCATGAAAATAAGCCTAGCGTCCCCTCCTGCATTCGATTATCGTTTGGCTCAACTAATCATGCTGCGCAATATGACTACTCTAGAAGGCATTTTCAGGGGATCATCATCAGTTATCTTTGCAATGCGGTAAATCGAGCAACAGCTTTAATGCGGTTCAATAGGAAGCAGACTGCCATCAAGTTGCTCAGGAATAGCCAAATCAAGGACACGATAAAAATGAGAACAGGTATTGGTGCGCAACCCTAAATATATATGTGGAAGTTGCTGGCGCTCGTCATGATTTGGCATGGCCATTCGACTAGCAGGCCATGCGCCTGAAAACCGGCGGTTATAGAAAATAGCAAAATCCGCATTAGTTTACTTTTAAAGGGTACAAGTTCATTATACATTTGATGTTTAGATATATCAGCCGCAGCCACAACAAACTTATATTTCCTCGTTTTGTATCCGTAACTGCATATATTATCCGATAATTTATCCTAATTCACTAACTAGACCGGTTAACTAGCTAAGCGTCACCGATAACCATCAATGTAATTGGTAAAGGTGCTGAAACAAACTTTATTCAACTGCAATAGCTAGATGCAAAATATCTCACGACGCAAATGTTCATAAAAACATGAAATCTGCCCCCAATAACAACCAAAGCGACTGACTTGTGAGTTTGTTTATTATTTTTTTATACTTGCCTTGCAGATCATTCGGAACAGATGCAACATAAAAGCACTGATGCATATTCCTTTATCGGCTATGCAAAGGGGCATTCCAGTGACGGGCCGATCTTCTCATAATATTTACCTCGCCACCAGGCGGACACGTTAACAATCATCAGTACCCATCATTAATCCGATATCGGCCATGAGTTTTCTTGATCTTATCCTTGAACTGGCTCATTTGACACTTATCCATATCGTCATTCACGAGATGTCGCTCCCAGAGGATTTGAGTAGAAGACGCCATCCGAGTCCACAAGTAGGCAATTCATTTTATTGGCTATTCTCTCAGGTTCAATACAAAACCTTTAATGCGACTACATACTTGATATGCGAGTGTCATAACATTGCAAGTCACTTGGATTTCTTGTTACAGAATCTGGTTATGTTGGATATCAGTGGTTATGAATGTAGGTAGAGGTTGTATCGTCACTCATATTCGCTTTATTACAATGAATAACCTGATCTACGTTATTCAGATTTATAATCCCGTGATGATTACAGCATTGTGAAAGTTGAATCCTTAAGTATTCAAGTTGTACGTCTATGATCGCCTCTATCTTCTGCTCAAGCTTCCCGAATCGAACATCATTGATGCCTACTAAGTTCAGTTCTCGTTTGTCGAACACATATCAATTGCACGATGAGTTGTATATGCGCAACGGTTCCCTTGCATTGAGATTGAATGGTTAGTTTGCTGACATACGGAGAAGAAACAGAAACACCGACATAGTTAATCTGATGTTCGTCTGTTCTTTCTTGTGTAGTCGTAATCCAGACATTCTCCCAGTAGAACTTGTCGTTGTAATACTTTATATAATAATAGACGTTGAGCCATTCTCAAATTTAATCCGTTTTCGAAAAGTAATTTTAGTAATAATGTCCAAGCGCCCAACTGGTGACCGATGCTACGTTGATGGACTTTCTAAAGTTCCATTTCGAATTTTAGACGGAACATGAATTTTAGCCCAAATATGGCACGCGGTAGGCTCTACAATATATCCGGGGCTGAAATCGGGTGGTGTTTGATCGATAGCACCAGAAAATGTCAGTTTAGCACTCGTGTAGTCACTGGTCCAGTTTAATGTTTGAGAAAACAAAGTTCGGAGGCTGCTTTCAGCGCGCCTTAATCGATTACTTATCAATAATTTAGTGTTCCCAGTAACATATAAGGATGATATACAAGAAATTGTAGCAACTTCACAAAAATGGAAGCAAAATACAAACTGCAAAACATTGCCAGAACATTCATCATTAAACGCGCCAATTACCTTTGACGAACACATGCTATGCATAAAACCAGAAGCGCTCCTTGGCTTCAGCTGGTTCTATAGTAATTGATCATACCATACCAATCAGGATTTAATCAGCGGTAAGGTCGATGCCGTCGGAATTAGAAATATATCAATCATATGCGTGTCACAAGGATAATCCACAGTTAGGCTGTATTATCTCCTAAGGTGCTTATTCATTATGGACAACATACAACACTTAATTATGAGAGAAACAATGTGATAACACTGATTCTTTCTAATTTAAACTTTGCCCGGTTGTGTTTTAAAGGGAAGTTTAGGTAAACTGCTCATCTTTGAACGCAAATATGTCCGTTTTATAAAAATCAGCTAATTGTGTCGCTGTTCCAAAAAAAGGGGGATGATGTTATCAGTTACAGTCGCAGAACAAGTTATTTTCATGCACGGGCTTGGACTAGAAATGAAATGAATAATTGCAAAATTACATACAATATTTTTTTTAATTGATATGCATTCGTCGACCTCTGTATAATGTACATATTAAAGGAGGTATTCGATATGTTATGTGCTAGTCGTTAGATTTAGTAATTGTTACAGACATATCAGTGATATATTTAGAGATTTCTGTCATATTCTTTCGAGGGCGAGTAATATTCTGTAATTATATAAGTACATGCCCCTCCTGTTCAAGTATTGGTTAGACTATTCAAATTGACGATTCCTGAGCGACGCATCACACGATGTTGAACTAAGGGTCTAAATTACTGAATCGTATATGCCGATTAAATGATTAAGGATTTTTTTTAACAGATGCATCCGCTATCGAGTTACTTCCAGGCACTCTGATAAAGGACAATTTCTACAGCCGCTGTTGGATTCTACCTGTACAAAGTCTAGATCAACTGGAAACAACCAGTAGGCTGTTAACTGACATCACACCTACGGGATACTGATACCAGTTCTTCGTTTGTGCATTGCGCAATGAGTAGCTTCCATGTTGCCTTTATATTGATACCCACATAAGTCAACGTGAGAGTGCTTTGATGCCACTGTGTATCGTCAGGATAATACAATAGCTTGACTTCAACAATATCTACTTACAATCATTTGAGGAAACACTCGTGGAACGTACGCGACCTTCACCCACTTCATACATATATTCAGCGTGCAGCGCACTGATCATTCACCAGAGAGAGAAGACGTCAGTTGTTTAACTGACTCTAAAGGTTGCTTTTACAATATGTGATCTTACAGCGTTTGCACTGCTGAGCCGGACATCTGTTTTACGAAAACAATGTACTGAATAAATGCATCGTAGCCAATTAAGACGTGGCAAGAATACGTAAGTCAATTCCAATATGCCCAATGATGTCATCAACAACTATTTTGCCCATAAAACAGAGCGCTGCACGTCCACTTTAGTATGATCGCGCTTCTGCTTGCAATGGCAGCAATGTATCTTATGTTGAGAAGCTGCGGCAATCTTGTTTTATAGAGCAAAGTGCCTTAGTGGTGGGTTGTCAATATGATCGGATTGATAAGCTTACCTTATTTTGGATTTCATTATATTGAATATATGTTTAAAAGAAACCTCTCCATAACATGGAAGGTTGTGGGGGTGCATACCATACGTCATATTACACGATGTTCCGCTTGTCAAAGGTACCCTCGTATAGATACCGTGTAGATCAGGTAAGCCAGAGACAATGACTTGTGGCAGCCACATGTTTGAAATGCAAAGGATTCATCCATAGTTGACAAGGGTGCGAGCGTTCCTAGAAAACTATAAATATAACACACATTTTCTGTTTAGACGAAAGGAGATGTGCGCTTCTCTACGAATGATGCACAGCAAGATAGAGTTTAAGCGCGATTCTTACTCAGTGACAACATGCATAGTTAGTGCTGCCTATTATTTATAGTAGCTTACGTAATAAACTTAGCGCGTGGTTTTTGTCACGCGTAAGAAATGTCTGCCGAGCCCTGTGTTTTTACCAACTGATAGAGAGTGTCATTAGTTATGTTCTTTGTGACTTTCCATTTGATTTATTGCTGGTGCCACAAACCCGAATAACGGAACACAATAACGAGCTCATCGTTAATTACCTCCTAGTTCGTATCAGAGACACACCTTGTTTTGTTGTTTTAATATTCATTTCCATAACAATTATAATTATATGGGGTACACGTGGTAGTGGGTCAGCTGATACGGTAAATAAGACGGAAAAGGAAGCAAGGAACTGCTGGGCAGCAGGGCGTGAGGCAGAGCCGGTAATACTCTGAGCTTACACGCTGGTTTTACAGGTCAAGCAAAAGCTGTTTATGGGGCAGGGTTCGATAGTGGGAATTCAACAGTTTATGCTAGTTCATAAAGCGTTTGAAAATGTGCTCCACCAACGGTAAGCTGGCAAACTTATAGCCTACGGCAGTATCGGCATGGATAAATGAAAGGCTAAGTAGTAATAGACTGGTGATAAACGACATTGAATTATGTCACTGTGAAAAAAAACCCGCATAAATATGATGTATGGCACATTTGGATACAGTTCAGCACGTAGATTCAATTCACATTTTCATACTAATTCACTGTTGGAAAGAACGCACGGACCAAGCTCGTCGGTGACTGTATCTACGAAATGGCAGTATCACAATGATGTATTTTCTTTCAAGTAAAGGTAGGCTAAGCATTTATATTCTGACTGTTTCCGAGAACAGTAGGTCATTAATTTACGGTAATGAAGAAGCCCAATTACCAGAATACTCTGGCTATTGGGGTCACGTTTATACAAATTCTCACATGGACCGCCAAACCAGGAACTAACAAATGAGAACGCAAGATAACAGCAAATGTACCCAGTTAGTCCCGCTATCATCTGTTCTAGATGCTTGATAAAACATTGAAGTGTATACAGTCCTGGGAGGTCGACGTGTACTTCTATATTCCCAATGTAAACAGGGGTAAGTTAAATCGGATGCTACCATTGTTGGTCGACGTCAAAAGCGTACTTGTATATTCCCAATGTAAACAGAGGGAAGTTAAATCGGATGACACCATTGTTGGTCGATGCTAGAGGACTGTTGATGCATGGTACTAACTCGCCTTTGTAATTATCATTTACTATATATTAACCCAATATGGCAGTTGCATCATGTTGTTAGACTTTGAATGTTCGACTACATTAATGTCTTTACTCTTAATCAATGTTATCATTTCCTGAAAGGATGCTTTCACCCCTAACAAACCTTGATGGAATAAAAGAAAATTTTCAATGCATGTAAAATTATTTCCTTTTGGCTCTATTTACCACCATAACATCATATCCATGGCTTTAAATGTGTAATTAATAGCCAACTGCATGCTCTTGACGGAGAAGGAGAATTCAAAAATGATCACCCAAGTCCTATACAGATGGCAGCATTTTGTGTGAAGTGCAATTCGGTTTACCTTGTGTGTCGGTTAATAATAACATTATCCACCTTTAGCTTCTCGTTCACCGCTATTCAGTCTATTAGAGGTATACGTGCGAGGGAACAAATTATTGTTAGATCTTGATCAGCCGGGTAGACCGCTCGGGCACGGGGGGAGGCGGATCATAAAGCATCTGATATAATCAAAGCGTATATATCACATGTACCTACGGTGACGCTATTCACCAAGCCTATGTTCAAAATATCAAGGCTGAGCATTAAATGTGTACAGTATCTAAGTTTCCTATAAACTACTCCATTCGCAATACTTCTCGACAGTCGCCTCTTGCCTGGACCGACCCACCTAGACTGACCTCGTTAACCTAAGCCGCCAGGAGGCAGCATTCTGTGGCGAGTTACCATTGCAGAGGCGGCGCTTTCCTTTCTTTGTATCTTTGCCTATACACAGGATAGATGCATTATATCCAGAATAACTGTGGTTTCAGCCAGTATCTACACAGAACACATAGACTATAAAGCAGGAGCTGCCTTGTCACTTGGAAAGCAATCGCAGTAATTGATATCCGACTTGAATGTGGTAATGGATTCAATCAGCACAAAAGGCGATCCGATCGGGTAAAGTCCGTTAACTTCAGCGATTGTCTTATGTATTGCCTCTTTGAGAATGAATAAGTAGCTACGGCCCGCCTGCTGTAATGGGTGCTTGAGGCGCGATCGGGCCATTCCAGAACACATAGCCGACATCAGTCGCTCAACTGCACCATCAACTTACCATGAAGAGTAGATTGGGATAATAACCTGGCCTGTATAATGTATGGGCTGTATTGAAGTCCTCGGCGCCATAGACTCGACAAGGTACTAAATATAGACCCTGGTGCCGGACAATGCAATTGTCCATACAAACTATGGGAATTAACAGCTCCCAATGCAAACATGATGTGCTGTTATCGCATGGCTTTGCTAGAAAATACAAAACGACGCTAAATGGCAAAATGTCTGCACTATTAGTGTTTACAAGATTAAGTCTTCACCATCAGAATGAACGAAACGGTTCCACCGACTATCACTCGTTCGTAGCAAGACGACTTTGATTGGCATCCTGGATCACAAACGTGCGCTTAGTTGTTGAATGATTAGCATTAAAGCCAAACTACAGATTGTTAGCACCGAGGAACATGTTGTCATCATTATGTTATCTGATATTGTTACTAAAACTGCGCAAGTATTTAAACAAATGTACATGACTGTGCTTGCACAGAGGTGAGCAACAGTGATATAGTGAGTTAATTTTGTCATTAACCTCTTAAGGTTAGACACGGCCCTCACAACGTCTTATATCTAGAAATTAAGAGCACATAATCACGGAGCCAAGGGTTCACTTGGTGACTACTTGCTTAGTGAGGTACTGCTTGTCCACATCCATATTGAGGCGCATAGGACATGATTCGTACGCTCTCAACAACAGCGCCAAGCGACCATAGACTGACTGACCGCTTAACAGCACGGTGTAGCTGATTATTCAACTCCATTGATGTCGTAGATTGTCAAATGAGTAGTGGGAGGTTTAGTATAAAACGTCACATTGACGCCCTCACAGTGTACCCAAGTTGACAGTCAGGCCATCAGTAAGCCATAAATGGTCATGAAAGCTAATACATCTATGTTAACCGTTGCATCACTTTTTCAGACATTACTGGTCGTATGACAGTTTAGTGAACTGTCCTTGTGACGACTAACACTCTATGGCGCCATGGAAAGTACGCTAAAGGCAATACATCAGGCAGGATGTGGGAGTGATGGAGCGCTTTCAGCGGCCATGGGTGTTCATTAACCTACTTATCTTGCTTTATATATTCCTACTTAGGATTTATAACCTATCGTCCTGCAAAGACTCCATCAACGAGCGTGCATGCTTCTAAAGTTGCTCATGAAACCTACATTTGTGCTCTGCGAAACGTTCATTAAGTGACACCAACTTTTACTACCTCGTGAGTTTCTTCTCCTTCCGATGAGATTCTTGGAGAGAACGTTAGCTTTTTCTATATGGTTATCAAAATAGACATTTGTAGTAAGCTAAGTGCTTTCACGATTCCCTTTACATTGTTAATAACTCATTGTTTGAAGAAATGCTCCACTTATACACGCTGAATTGCTATTCAAAACGCACGTTCAGTGATATAAGGTTTCTGTCTTTCCCTCGATAGACTTAACCGACATACAATATATGCAGCTCGTGAATTTTCACAAAATGCGATATGATGAACTTAACAACATGCTCTTCATAGCAAATTCGCGTATATGTGGTGATTAAAATTTTCTATAGAAATATATTCAAAAACATAGACGGCTCCCCCTAACAGCTTTCTTTTTGTTACCAAACAGCTATATTATCTAAAATTTAAGGAGTGTAACTTAACAACATGCTCTTCATAGCAAATTCGCGTATATGTGGTGATTAAAATTTTCTATAGAAATATATTCAAAAACATAGACGGCTCCCCCTAACAGCTTTCTTTTTGTTACCAAACAGCTATATTATCTAAAATTTAAGGAGTGTAACGGATAGCAAGTTGGTTGATGTGTCAGTATAGGACATACCTAATGCGAATGGGCTAATGTTATGGGGCATATTCTTAGCATTTTGCTGTACCCAGTTGATATTGCAAAGCGCCTTAAATAACAGTTCGTTGTACATAAAAATTATATCTCCAAAGGTGCCGACGACAGTCATCCATAACATTTTGCCCACGGTATTCACAGTAAGACATGCTTTTCGATCGGATGATATCGTAGCTATGGAATTCGCAGCGGGCGTATTTATTTAATCATCGCAATATCTTTATGATATTTATTTGCAACATATTAAAGATATTACGTTGAGCCTGTACACATAATTATCAACACAAAGTTGGAACTCATCAACCAGACCATATACGAAACTGCCTTGGTAGATACGGATCAGCTTCATCATTTTTCACAAAGACTATTTTCGCCGATAAACTGCTTCCCATAGTAATGGTTGCATGGAAGTTTGATTAATTAATTTAATTAGCTTACTTGAATTGGTAAGTGAGAGCGCCATGCGAAGCTGATTAGTTTGTATATATTGGTGCTGAAAGAAATCTCATGGAGTGATATTGCAGGTACACAGACGTCCCTAAGCCGGATGTAACGGTAATGAGTGGAGACCCCTAATTAGTCATCTGTCACGAGCTAGGCGGTGCCCTGTTGTTATCTACAACCAACACGGAGCTTTATTGTAATTTGATAATTATCGAAAGAAAATGCAGCAAGTGCCAACATTACTATTTTTGCCTTTGTCCGCCACTTAGTTGGGAATACTGACTGATCACTGATCATTAAGATATTTGCTCAGCGGTATATTTGTGCATAGATAAAGACAACGCTTTCCGCAAAACAATTATAAGTATATATATACGTAGAGAACAAGAAGAAAAACAAGACCCAAAACTTTTTAATATTCAATGGTGTCATCTTGCTCTCTTGGAACCTGGCAGCTTTAATATATCCAACGCTATTGCAACGACTCTCCGACCCTATTCACTGCCATGCGACACGTATATACCATCATGGAATTCGTTTAGAATGGCCAGTGTGGAGTATAATAGCGTTTTGACATGACCGGACATGAATACACGATAGGCACATCTGCATTTTAGGCATGAAGGACACATGGCAAACGAAATCGTGTGAGTATATACATACATATATATGCATATATATATATATAAATGGATATATATATACATATATATATATCCATGTATATGTATATATATATATATATATATACATATATACATATAAATATATATATGATATATAAATACATATATACATATAAAAGAATATATATAAATATACATGTACATATATAATATATATATGAATATATATACACAATATGTATATATATATACAAATATATACAAAGTATATATATATATATGTAAATATATATTTATATATATATATGTATATACATATATTTTATATATATATATACAAGGTAAATATAGATACAATAGATAAAATATATATATATATATGAATATACATATATATATATACATATATTTATATGTATTTATATATATATTTATATATATATTTAAAATATATGTATATTTATATATACATATATATAGATGTATATATATACATATATGTATATATCGATAAATATATATTTATTTAAATATATATATATATGTAAGTATATATATATAAATATATATATATATATATATATATATATACATATATATATATATTTACCTATATATATATATGATATATTTATATATATATGTACATTTATATATATCTATATATATACATATATCTACATATTTATAGTATTTATGTACAATATATATATATATTTATGTATACATAGAATATATTATACATATATATGTATTTACATATGTATATATATATATATATTCATATGTATTTGCATATGTCCCTATATCTAATATATTTATATATATATATATAAATATTATATATATATATATACATATATCTAGGATAGTATATATCTATATATATATCTATGTATATATATATATATCTATATATATATATAGAGGGAGATATCTATGTATATATATAGATATCATCTATATATGAGAGATCCCTATATCTCTATATATATAATATCTATCTCTATATATATATATATACTCATACATATAGTCTATACATATATATATACTATATAATATATATATATATATATATTTATGTATTGTATATATATATATATATATATTCTATGTGCATATATATATATATATAAATATTATATATATTTATAATATGTATGCATATATATATATATATGGATATATATATATCTATGTACATATATATATATATATATATATTATATATACTCATATATATATATATATTTCTAATCTCTCTATATCTATAAATCCCTATATGTTCTATATATATATATATATATATATCTCTATATCTCTCTCTATCTCTCTCTCTCTATATCTCTCTCTCTCTCTCTCTAATCTATATCTATCTCTCTGTACGCTTGTTACCAATTCGCATCAAAAGGCCAACCATTTTGTCGCACAGCTACATTTTTAACCAAGATTTGTTATTCTAAAAAGTATATCTTGGTTAAATACTAAATAATATTCGTTTTGAGGTTGGATTCACTGAAGTTGTATCAATTTAAGCAATCGTTTTGAATTCCGGACCTTATTTTGAAATTTTTATATTTTTACCTTGCAACCAATTTGTCGCTTGATTAAAAACCTTTTTTTTCCTCTTTATTTCGAATCTGTTTATACTAACTATAGACAACTTGCCAAATCAATGTTTGGACAACACTGTGAACATCTTGCAATTTTCCACAAAAGAAGAAAAATACATATTTTCATCGCACGCTGCCACAATTTGACAAGCTTGGCATTATCAGCAATTTGCATACTTTGAGATTTCAATCGGCGGCGTATTTCGAAGGTTAGTCAGCGCATTTTTTATAGTTTTCCAAGTCGATTATAATTCAATGATAGTGCTAAAATATTTAACTCTTTGACTTATTGATTTGCGAACTGACTGAACGTCCCAAAAGTGATCTAGACTGCATGGGAAATTAACATATCATGCAGTCCGGCTATTTGGGCGATAACAGAGTGTATTTATGCCGCTCATTCCATGTACTCCAGGCAGCACATGTGGAAATATAGTCGTGCCTCTACGAGCAGTCATCACATTTAAATTGGTTGCATAAGTGGTATGTAACATATGGTTCATGTTTTGTATGACCATTGGTGCCTGACATTTGTGAACCGCATTTTGTTAACCAAAATGTATATATACTCTCCCAATAAAATATTTATAAAATATAACTTAATTTGACTGCTGCAAATTATCATTGGACTATGATAATATAAGCTAAAATGATTTGTCATTGCCATGATGTGTTTTGGGCAACAAACTCAAAATGGTGGTATATATGGATATTGTACAAAACAGTAGCTATTGAAAGTATTTATATAATATATATATATATATATATATATATATATATATATATATATATATTATATATATATATATATATATATATATAGTATAACTATTTTATATTTTTATATATATAACATATATATATATATCTCGCTATTTTATAAATATATCTGTCTGTATGTCTCTCTCTATATATCCTCTATCTATCTCTCTTTGCCTCTCTATATATTCTCTTTCCCCCCCTAAAAAAATATATTTACAAACATATCTCTATACATATATGCTTGTATATATATAAACAAACAATAGATATACATATATAGATATCTATCTCTCCCTAATCTATACATATATAAATAAAGATGTATAGAGAGAGATATACATATATATATAGAGAGCTTTTCATTTAGGGAGAGATATTTGAATATATATAGAGAGAAAAATATATATATAGACAGACATAGATCTCTTTTACATATATGCTTCATTCATCCAGGCATAGAAAGATATATTTAGATATATATATAGAGAGAACGAGGGAGAGGGATATATATACATATTAATATATATATATAAATGTATATATATTAATATATATGCATATATATATTTATATATATATATATTAATATTTGCATATATATATATATACATATATATATATATATATATATTTAGGGATATATAGATATAACCATATATATAAATTTATACATACATATATTTATATATATACATATACATATAAATATACATAATTATATATATATGTATATATTATATAATATATGAATATATATATATATACATATATATATAAATATATGTATATATATATATATATTTATATATATATTATTATATATATTTATATATATATATATATATATATATATATATATATATATATTCATATACAATGTTTATGCGTTGGACGCTGCTGATGTTTTTTGTCTATTCTTAGTTTGCTGTTTAATCGTTTAAACTGGTCAATAGCAATACTTAACAGACAATAGTTGCATTCTATAGCGATAGCCGAGAGATAGATTGGTAGGAGGTCCATTAAGTTTTGATATCAATATCTGATTCCGGCAAAATTGAAAACCTAGCGATAACATCCGAACGGAGCGACTAGCACATCAACGCTGCTCTGATGTGAATAGGCATATGTAGGTTCTACCTGTATACTATTCAGGTGTGACCTTCAGTCTTATGATGGCGAATAGGCGACATCATGACAGTGATGATATAAATAGCTACAAGAAAACCTCCTTTGTAAATGCACCTGATTACCAGGATCCACTTGACGAGACCAGGATGAGGCCAACATTCAATCATCTACTGGCAGCAGCAGAATCTTCTATTTTCGATTTTATGGGACAGATGAAAGGGAAAAGGCTATTTATGGTCTGACTTAAAATGTTGTACAGTAGATTTATGTGGAATGTCATACAGCTTCAAAGCATACACGTGTCTCCACCAACCCTAAACAAACTTTCTGACCCGCAGGATGTTGCTAGCATGTGCAGTTCAATTCAGCAATCCCAGGCGACAAGAATGTGACACCCTCCTTAATATCACTTAAAAGAGATTGCTTGGTGTCACGTGATTTCACAGAGAGATATGATATCAAACAGCCTCTTTGCAAATTCTACAGACGGGCAGAAAATATGGCACGCGTCGAACTGCTGCAGCCAGGCACTATATTAAAATGGCATAAGGAAACTAGCAAATTGTTGGAAAAAGGCTGTGAGACAATTTTTGGCATTCCCTGCAGGACGCAAAGTGAATCGATCCCACACTTGATTGAATAAAAGGAATAACAAATACTGTTTTATAGGCGGTTTTTTTAAAATCACCAATGCAGTCATGGAAAGTAGTGACGCCCGATTAAAACTACTCTTTAAAACTCTTTGACCTTGTTTTTCCCTTACTGAGGTTACTTACTGAGGTTAGTATAGGCCATGGCCATGTATCCTAAATACACCTAGTCACATATTCAGGAATAATAATCAACGTCAAAGTGCAATGAATAAACTGGCAAAGAGCAATATTATTTGTTGACTAATGCACTAGCTATTACTGTAGTTCTTATAGGAAATTAAACTATAGCTATTGCGTAAAATCATATACTAATGAAGGATTATAAATGAATATATATATATATATATATATATATATATATATATATATATATATATATATATATGTATATATATATGTATATATATTATCACTAAAGCGACCTTTTAATATTTTAATACCGAAATTTTATATTTTTCTCATTAATCGTCTATCTTCAACTTTGAATGATTTCGCGGAACGCTACCAATGGCTCATGATGATCACACGTACAACAAATATTATGATTCTAATCCATAATGACGGAAAATTATTTCAAAATTCCGTATTCCGCAAAAATACGCAAATATATATGTGCACGAACGGTTGGATTTGTAAGTATAAATTAGTATCTTGACCATTCGTGGACGACCTCTAGAGGACCAAAAGTATATACCTGGAATAAAAAATGACAACAAGTTTTTTGTTTACCTTAAACTTTTTCCTTATATCATTTAAGATATGCCAATTCAATAATTAACAAAAAATTATAGCAAAATTGTACTTACAAAATTTGTCCACGAAAGGTTGGAGTCTACGAAAGGTAGTAATCGTCACTATATATATATATATATATATATATATATATATATATATATATATATATATATATATATATATATATATATATATATATATATATATATCTATGTATATATATATATATATATATATATATATACAAATATATATATACATATATATATATATACATATATATATAGATATATATATATATATATATATATATATATATATATATATATATATATATATATATATATATATATTTAAATGTGTGCATAAATATTTATATAAAATATATGTATATGTTTAAATATCCATGTTTATGCATATATATATACATATACATATATATATATAAAAATATAAAAATATACATACATAAGCATCAACATCAATATATATACAAATAAATATACATTTAATATATATATGTAAATATATTTATAAACATATAAATATATATTCAATAATATACATATATTTACATAGGGTACATAATTATTTAAATAAGTTTTATATATATATATACATATATATATATAAATGTATATATATATATTTATATAAATACATATACATATATATATATATATAATATATATAGATACATATATATACATATATTTACATCGGGTATATAAGGATATAAAGATATGTTTATATATATATATATGATGATATATATATAGAGATATATCTATATAGATATATAGAGAGAGATATATATATATATATATCTAGAGATATATGTATATATATGTCTATTTATCTATCTCTCTATCTCTATATATATATATAGAGAGCTATATATATATATATATATATATCTAGATATATATATATATATATATATATCTATATCTATATATATATATTATATATTATATATATATATATATCTATATATATATCTCTGGGTATATATATATCTATTTTATCTCTGTCTATATATCTATATCTCTATATATCTCTCTATCTCTCTCTATCTATATATATATATATATATATATATATATCTATATATATATATATATATATATATATATATGCATGCACTACTACGATGTTGTAGGCGGTGTTAGCGTATAACCTTAAAATCCCAATCTCATTCGTGCAGCATAGGCCAAAGTAATTATGCAGCTGTTATGAAATACACCCGGCCTGTGAACGGATGCTCTTGGGTATTAATAGACGTGTGCTTTATATGACTCGCCAAATATACTTGGATTGACCTTCCGAGCGGATGTGAATATGAAAATCTGTCTCCTTCCATGCCCTGTTTCGCCACAAGTTACGTATGTTAGATTTTGTAATTATTTGATTGCTGATTTACAGATTTTGCTATACTTTTACCTAAAAAAAATGTCTAAACGAACTTGTGACTACCCATGCGCTTGCACAATATATGGAAATTCAGCGCTGTTGCCATATTATTCCCGTTAACATGCGGAATAGCGACGCCACCATATGTTGCTCCTATATTACGGTTTAGCTCTCGAGCGATTATAAAAAGTGTATATCTAGTATTATCTTATCATATTAAGATCCGAACATGCATTTTTACCTGGGCTGGTTATTCCTCAAGGATTCACCAGGTGATGGTTAGTAGCGACATTATTTGCTTGAGTGGACATAAAAGGGGGCGAGTAATGCGTGAATGTAAGAAGGAACCTGTTAAACGTTAAAACCATGCTGCGGAGTTGGCCAGTCCACATAGGCAACGGCAACTCCAAAGACCGACGAGACGCGGTCTATGGAGCTTTGGACACGCTGCTCTCGCTTCATTGGATGCCGAAACATCACTCTACTAAAAGCGCTTTAGGTTCTCTAACACGTCAACGCTCTTTTGCTTAACTCGCGCTGAACAGCACGTATGTGAATCGAAGTCTCAAACGTGGCTTCTTGGAGTTCTCCACATTCGTTTTTAACAGGTTTTGTAAAAGTCACCTAATAATGATATGATCGTAGACCATAGGTAATATATTTATTTAAACATTATATTGCTCAAACGCTGAAATATGAAACGATTGTTATTTCATTTCAAATAACATCCAAACGACGTACTACACTGCTCACCGACTGGGGCGCTGTACCCCTTCGTTCAACAGTGCTGTATTTGAGGCTGCAATGTCAACGCCTTTTTTTAACAGACGATCGCAATCTCAAAATATGCTACATGGCAGCATAGATAGGGTTCATTTGTGCAGAATATATTAAGTTAAACGGATGCCTTGCGTTGCCATGGGTAGAGAAGAAATCTAGGATACCAATATATTTTTACATGTATTGAACATGAAAGTCGTGATAGATGATGATTAGCAAACTGAAATGTGTGACGTCGACAAACGAATCCCACTTTTGCTTGATGTATATCAGTAGAAAGGTTGATATGCTAATCAGCTGCACGTGTTATCTGATGCCTACTCGGCTGATATAAGCCTACTAGAAGGGTTTAACAAGTATATCTGAATCACAAGAAAGAGGTTATGGTCGTTCGAGTACTGGTAATATTTTGAGCTTGCCATCAGGATATTATGACCGATGTCCATCTTGCCAGTCAAGGGACCATTGACCAACAGGGAGCGCTCTAGCACCACGAAACCACCAGATCAATGAAACGTATAGCAATGAGCGTGGTGTGCCATTACGACGCGTAGTGCGCTATCACCCGTCTACACACATGATGCACGTCCAGTATTGGTTCCCTGTGTTACTCAAACGCCAGTTTTAAAACTACCAACAGGATCAGCGTATGGGACAATGACAAGCTACTTCATTATGTACCTTGTCAGTGGTCGCCCCTGTGTTTCCATGGCAAACAGTGTTGCGCAGGCGTCTTATTCAACAGCCAGTCGCGTTGCATTCTAAGTGCACAAACTGCGTTGATAATAAAATGCCTGCTAACCATTGTACGAATTGGCTTGCACCTTCGAGTTGAGCTTTTGCGACCCAGTAAACGTCCCTGGTATAATGTGACTCACTCGACATTTATTACTCTTATCGGTTATGTGTGCAGATACCCTGGGCGACCATGACGCGCTCGGAACCACGGTTATAGATCGTAATCTTAGATATTTAGCTGCACAAGAATGCATAAAATATCGTGAATATAAGTGAGGGAAGGCAGCGATATCAGATTATGCAGACACAATATGGAATTTATGCATCAGACAATGTTAGGGTGTTCACAAGCCTGCGTAAATCCACTCATCCGATCTGATTATTTTTCCTTTACGTTGGTGTTATGTGAATAGGCTGCTTACAGCAATACAGTCATTTTGGACGGTCCCTTCCAATTTCGTTTTTGTTCTTATATTTATGAGAGACGTTCTGCAAGATATACAATGAATAAAGTGGTAAAATGTCAGAAAACTTTATAAGGCTTTGCTCAAAATACTACGGAGCCCAAATATTCCCATCGAACAATTAGAAATAGATCATTTGCAAATTTATAACCCACTTATATTAAGTGCAGCAATGTATCAATTGCAATAACTTGAACGAAGCTATGTGTCAATTACTGCGCCCCGTCGCATGATATGACTGTTATCTTTGTAGGTTTACGGGGTGTGAGCAACCTTATTTTTGCGCGGGCAGATCATTGTCATACTATATATGCGATGGAATGGGGTGTGCTATTTTATGCCATTGATTGACAGATACACCCGTCTTGGCGCAGTGCATTACGGCAATGTCAATACATTCTGACACTGTGTACATTACACACACGTTGCATCTGCAATCAGAAGCATCTGTTCCTTCCAGGCCCCCGCGGTTAATTCAATAATACGTTAAATGCGTCCCTCGGGATGATCAACAATATAAAAGCCGTCATTATCAATGCAAAAATGTAGAAAATTTAATCGTTGAGTGACTTTCAAGGTTTCAAGAAAACCATGGTAATGAATATATTTGATATCCCTGTTAGGCACGTTGCTCGATTATGTCATCAAATAACCAAATGCTGACTTCAGAAACTCTGGATTGAGACACGTATATAATATTTCTAGCATTTTCGTTTCATTGCTGGTGGGTGTGCAGAGTCTAAGAGTGAACACATGGAAACTAGTTAATTTGGTAAGAAATCTGCTTGTCAATAGATGGAGATGATGACAAAACAATGTGAACACGGGTTCCTTGGAACTATGGTCACCACAAAGTGCTGTTGTAGGATTTGGAAGTTCAAAAGTCGTCGTACAGTCAAAGAGTTTACAGCTTCACTAAGAGAGCTCACTCCAGTCTTCCGTCCGAGGAAATATGTAAAAAAAAGCCACCTGTTAGCCGTAGCGTTGTTGTCATAGCGTCCTGTCATAGCGTCACTAAAAACCACCGTTTACTTCAGATGACTCCATATCTTTAACAGCCGCCGAGCTCCGAGACGTTGGATCAACAGTCCAATGTGCTTTTGTTTCATGGCATCGCTGTCTGATGTCGAGGGAGTCTTTCGAGTATTTCATAATCGTCACGCAGCTCAGCGTAGTTATATACTCTTCACTCGAAACCTTCACACACCCTTGACATGCCAACATTGTTATGTCGCCCCCAGGCCAGTTCTCTCGCTTCAGACATTTATTGACAATCTAAAACTAACATCCACAGACATGAGGACCGTAAACTGCGCGGACGCTGTTAGAGGCTATCTATCAAGCTGACATATATTAAGCAGAGTACTTGCTATTTTCGCTATTCATAAGCCTATTGTGCGACGTGTTTTGGCAGTGAAAAGACATTTTTCCCGCTCTCAGCAATCGCTGTGACGTCAGCCCAGTATTCCCATGTGCTTTTGATTTTGTCACGGTAACGCCACCTTCCGATTGCAATGTATTATAATTATGGAAGCGATCAACGCAGAGCCACTCGAAGTGAGCCCTCTTAGCGTAGCTATACACTCTTTGGTACAGTGGCTACCAAACAATTCACTTTACCTTTAATGTCTATTCTATAATGAGCGACCGGAAGAGTTCAAATAAATGAGCCATGCTCCCAACAGTAAATCTTGAAATTGCCATTTACCTGGAGGAGGGGGCTACTCTTAACCCTTGAGCCTCCACCAAATAATAAACTTGAAATAAACTTGACGTTGATCTTACTCCATGAATAATTTAAACTACACAATATGTCACTTTGTTCTAACGTTGCGTATTATGTTAAGCATGTTTTATCTTTTGGGTTAATCGGTACGAAATAGCTAAGTAAACAGTCTGTGTTATGTGCTGCAACATGCCAATTTAAGATCATTGCATGGTTTTATCGTTCCATATGTTCGCCGTTGCAACGAACCTCGTTAGACTTATTCGATGTTGCACATCATCACAAAATAACTCTTGATACTGTTGTAATATTTCACAAATTGAACTGCAGTGCCTAATGAACTCTAGAAGGCGACTTATGGAAATACGATAGTGTGGAGTACATTGTACAACATTCACGGTAAAAGGGACAACAACTAACTTGTCACGACTACGTTCGATGACTATCTGAATTATTATACAAAAACGAGTTTGACCCCATGACGATGTAATAAACCTTGCTCTTTCTTGGCTTAAATGCTGTCGTAAGACTATCGAAGGGACAATGACACAGCAAGAATGAAACTGCAGTTGTTATTGCTATTATATTGGACTCGCCTGTTAATGCATCAGATCAACATATAGTCATATTTGTTTTTGAATTTGCCATTAATTGCATGGGGAAAAGCGACGATTTGCCCAGAAAACCAAAAACCTTTATTTTCGCTGTCATTTATACGGTTGATGTTAAAAGTGAATACGGATAATGTAGATAATGTGGTATCTTTGCTCTCTCGTAAAAGACCATCCAATTAGGGACTGTAGCACAACCAGGCGTATTTTTATCGATAACTGTTCTCATTAACCCACCACTTTATTCTATCCCTCTCCTCGTCCTTATGATTGCAATTGCCAAACTCGGAGACGTCGATTGTGGTTATTTGGCCACATTGACGCAATGGTAATGCCGAATATCACAGATATAGGTAATTTCACGCCCGCAACATATCGATATATTAACATACTATTGCAAAACGAATCTGCACCCTGGTCAGACTGTAATCACGTCATATCAATGAGTCTATTTTCGAGCCATTCTGTATTGTTGATCACCCTGCGCTCAGTGGATGTTTGATGATATTTACCGCAGTGTCGGCTTCTATCCTATAAACGCTTTCCGCTTGAATGTATATAAAATAATGTCCGTAGGTTTCTTTCACACAAATTGCTTTTGATCCGTTCATTGATGGACATCCTCTGGAACCGTTAGGCAAAGGATATGTTTTCATATCTAACCATGTTTGTCGACCATTTATGTTGTTCGCCCAATTTGGGATATCATCGGCATCTCAAGTACCCGTGACAAAGCTGTCTTGCAACCGCGGAATGTGGATGTTACATGCAATTATCCGCTTTTGTATTGAAGATTGTGCACTATAAAATTGCTAGTGTCAAGTATGTAGAACACTTATCAGAGTACAAGCATCAATATTGTCCGTCATGTTGAGTTGTTATAGCTCCAACGCAGACGCTAATATGGAGTGGATCATACCCTCATCGTCGTTTCTAATTACCTCGAGGTGGCTTGATGTATAATGCTAGATGGTAGTGGGCAGAGGGATAAGTTTACTTTATGGACTTTATGGAGCTATAACCCAATACCACAAGACTAGCTTTCGATATTTTGCATCAAATACGACAACTCAAATCCAGGCAAAACAAGATAAAATAGCAATAAGTCGTCCTGGCCAGAATCGTCTGTAAATCATTTAATTCGAAAAGTTTGATTTGTAACATTAAGAAGGCATGAAGATGTCAACTGACAACTATAGCTTTTTATTTTTAGCTAGCATTGTGAATGCAAAAAACAGCAGTAAAATGCCTCCGATGCGCATGTATGATATCATGTTAAATAGACACATATTCATGTATCTGTACATTTGCTCATAATTGCGTCCTCGATTGTTGCTGTCCTTGGGCAATCCGCCAAATTCCTCTTTTGAATGTTCTGCCTACTAGGCGATGACGTTCGACGTATCTTCTTGAGTTTCACACCTGCACGGAACGGTTAGGTGGCTCGGTATATCATATTTTTGTTTGGTCTGCCAAGGCTATATTTTGTTTCAATGCACGCCCATTTTCGTAAAGATTACAGCAAATATAACGGATGAACTATGAATCTAAGAAGTAGTATGGATGCACGTATATATATAAATACATATATATGATAGGCCATGGATAAGTGAATCGTGACGAATTCATATCTGTATTCTCTAATTAAGAATGTGCTATTTGAAGTATGCTAATTAAAGATTTCTAAGCGTACGCTGAATTCGGTATCAGCAGCGAGATAACACCTGGGTAGTATTTCATGCCAACTACTATTTGCTCTTCAGTTGGAGGTCTTTCGAGAGGCTTTTCTTATTGACTGGACCTGTGTTGTAACACATATGCTACAAAAGCTCATTTACGTATCTATACTTCATAATTACTGGAGAGGCTTTGTGTCTGACTCCGATGACCTCATTGGTTCGGAAGTGACCTTTGTGTGTTTCATTCTTCTTTGATAAAATCTTGCAAATCTATTCAATATGTGCTATCCAGTTTCACTACAATAACCGTTAAATATGATCGAGTGTTATGGGTATCAATGTATTTAAAACGCGTTAAGGCCCTGCACTTAATCAGTACGTTAACGCAAGAGAACATGAGAAAAGAAAACATTATTTAAACAAGCGTGTGGAACTATGTTGTCGGTTTGACTCGATGTATATGCCTATGCACGCTGCAAGTCATAGTTTGGCTGGTTAGCTTCTTTCCACACCACTCCCCCCTTAATATTGTACACGAACGGTGTTATCTGTCTTTAAATTGCTTTGTTAATTAGTTATCCTCTACCGCAGCTGATTCAATAGTAATCAATCATGCTAGGACCAAAACACGTGGACAAATCAAATTGTTTGGCAATGAAGCAAACAGCAGTTGAATCGAAAAGAGTGGAGCACGGTGGCTCGCTTAAGTATAAATTAGATAGCAATCATATAAATGTCACAAGACAGCCCATGGTCATCAAAGGTGACTGCACATTCCGAGGTAAAGATGTAAATTTGATTTAGGTAAGTGCTATGTATTTCGATAAGAGGACATCCTTCAAACTCTTTTCAGCAAGCATCTATCTATCAATCTATCTATCTATCTATCTATCTATCTATCTATCTATCTATCTATCTATCTATCTATCTAGCGATCTATCTATCTATCTATCTATCTATCTATCTATCTATCTATCCATCTATCTATCTATTTATCTATCTATCTATCTATCTATCTATCTATCTATCTATCTAGCTATCTATCTATCTATCTATCTATCTATCTATCTATCTATCTATCTATCTATCTATCTATCTATCTAGCGATCTATCTATCTATCTAGCTATCTATCTATCTATCTATCTATCTATCTATCTATCTATCTATCTATCTATCTATCTAGCTATCTATCTATCTATCTATCTATCTATCTATCTATCTATCTATCTATCTATCTATCTATCTATCTATCTAGCTATCTATCTAGCTATCTATCTATCTATCTATCTATCTATCTATCTATCTATCTATCTATCTATCTATCTATCTATCTATCTATCTATCTATCTATCTATCTATCTATCTATCTATCTATCTATCTATCTATCTATCTATCTATCTATCTATCTATCTATCTATCTATCTATCTATCTATCTATCTATCTATCTATCTATCTATCTATCTATCTATCTATCTATCTATCTATCTATCTATCTATCTATCTATCTATCTATCTATCTATCTATCTATCTATCTATCTATCTATCTATCTATCTATCTATCTATCTATCTAGGAGTCGGGGCGAAGTTCGATTGCAATGGTACGGTCGAGGTGTTTTCAAGATTACATTCTACGGTAGCCGCCATCTTGTGATGTTGTCAGAATCACTCGCTGATGACTGAATTTTTATTAAACCATCAAAAGTAGGACTGAGCCTAACTATGATTCACATAAATGTTTTGGTTATTCGTTGACAACAGCACTACCAGCAGCTTGATAGATCTTGATCGGTGGATATACGGAAATATAGCTTGCTTCTTATTGTCTCAATTCCTGGACGATTTTGACTTCTCCATTAGTTTATGTAAACATAGCGGCCAAAGGTAAATCTACTATATAATGGCTTGATCGCAATTAAACTCGTACAACTAGTGCTCTACACGATACTTAGATGCAGCATTTACATTTAAGTAATATTACAACCGAGCCGCCGAGAACGGAACTCCAATACTTTGTCTACAGCATGAATCAGATTGTCAGTGGTTCTGTGTTATATCAGCATGATCAAGCGAGGTTAATACTCCACTTCTGAAATATGGTGCATAGCTACTCAAATCAATTTAACGATTATCTGAACAAAAATCATGATCATTATGTTGTGAAATTTCCAATTATACATGGTCCCTGCATACGTTGATGGCTCCTTGCAAACAATAACTAAACTAGATGTTCTAGTAGAAACAAAACTGATAAAAACATTATTGTCCATGAAAACAGTAGAAAAAAACCTTTAAAACCAATGTTTTCTTATAGATCTAGTTAACAGCCTCATATCATACATGAAGCCCTCTGATGATTATTCCGTTCAGTCTCTTCAAATATGATTTATGGCTACTCCTTTGAAAAATGAACACCAATAATTCCATTCTGTTGATATAGGGTTTACAGCCACTTCAGTCTATTAAGAAAATATGTACAGATACTTCCATAGCAATATGGTGTATGGCTACCCCAGTACATTAAAATGTGGGGCATTGCTGCTGCAATCCATCGAAATATAGTGTACAGCAACTCAATTCCTTTGAAATATGAACCCCGACTACTTCAGTCCATTGATATAGGGGAAACAACTGCTCCGATCCATTGCAATATAGTGTATAGCTACTCCAGTCCATTGAAATATGGTGTACAGCTACTCCATTCCATTGAAACATGATGAATGGCTACTCAAGTCGATCTACGTATGAACCCTGACAACTCAAGTCCATTGAAACATGGCCTACAGCTACTCCAGTCAATGTAAATATGAGGCACAGCTATTAAAGTCCATTAAAATATGGTGTATGGTTGCTCCAGCCAATTGAAACATAGTGAACAGCTAATCCAGTCCATTAAAATATGGTGCATGGTTAGTCTAGCCCATTGATATGGTGTAAGGCTACTCAAGTCCATTGAAATATGGTGCACGGCTATTCTAGACCATTGATATAGGGTGTATGGCTACTCCAGTCCATTGCAATATTGTGCAAGACCACTCCTGTCCATTAAAATATGGTGTATGACTACACCAGTCCATTGAAATATGGTTTATGGCTACTCCAGTGTATTGATATATGGTGTACTGCTACGCAAGTCGATTAAAATATGGTGTATGGTTGCTAGTACATTGAAATATGATGTACAGCTCTCCAGTCTATTGATATATGGTGCATGGGCCATAGTCAATATACTGCACCTAAAATGGACAGCAATGCTTACATTTGGAAAAAAACCAACGGGAAACAAATTATGTGCCACGTAAGATGAAGTTTGTATGCAACTAGACATAGTCAGATGTACACTGTTTATTTTGACCATTATCATGCTGTATGGGCCTGCATTGACATTTACAAAGAATAGTGTCTACTTTGGTACATTTGTAAGTATCATGCGTTCTCGTGTTCTGCTTTCTTGGTCAGCGGACCAGGTGAGATACCCCGTAATGATGACCCAAACGACCCCGGTAAGAAGTATATCAAGTGGTGAACAGGCCTCCTAATTGCTAATTTGCTCAACGATACGAATAGTTAAAATAGGCTCTTGCGTTGCAATGTAAGACTGGGCGTGCTCCAAGGCGTAAATCAAGTGGGTAGCAGGCTTCCAAATTGCTAATTTGCTCAAGGATACGAATAGTTAAAATAGGCTCTTGCGTTGCAATGTAAGACTGGGCGTGCACCAATGCATTAAAGTGTTAATATATTCGGAAGATGATACCGCCCCCCTACCCCATCCCCATTAATACTGCCTGCTGTGTATTGAACAAAGATACAGTAAGCCAGCTTAGCTTCCCATGGCTCGATCAATTAAGTTATGCAAGGTATCAGGTATCATTGCTATAGAGGACAAGTAGTGTGGAAGTGGAATTGTACATAAATGTTTTGTAAGGCAAAGACATTTACAACTTTCGGGTGCTTATGTGAAACACCATCAAGTTAATTCTTTACACGATGGAAGCTATCAATAGATAAAAGACATAATCGTTGATTTATATAGATCGCAGGATTGCTCAATGACGTATGTATTCATCAAGCAATTAATTTAATCAAAACTAATTCGGATCATATTGAAGGCGACTTGAAGGACGAGTATACTGAGCTATAGTCCAGGGCATAATCAACGTCTGTCCGATTCAGAGGTTTGGGATACTTGGCATGCTGCATATGAAGGGAGATGATCTAGATTGATGCTGAGCTTAATTGAAGTACAGTTAATCACGAGAACTGTACTGCAAAAGTGTACTTCCATTTTCTTAATGTTTACCGAATGATGATGACTTATCCTTGCTGCTCTACCACTCTTAACACTGTCCTGACTGAACCCTTACAACGATCGTCACTCCACCTCGATCTCCGCCTAACTAAAGTGAAATGGTTTTAAGCATTGTTTACACACATTGCAGCAGCGAGAACATGTTCTCAAGTACAACTAACGATGCCCTTAAGGTAAGAATCGCGTGGTACATACTTAAGACAAAAAACACTTTTCAATGTCAATCAGCACCAAAACGATTTTCATGTCAGCTTTAGTGCGTTTTCGTCAACGATTGTAACGCTTCTTTGAGAAAGAATAAGTAGCCGTGATTAGCCTATTGTCATGGTCGCTTTAGATGCAATGGGGCAATGCCAGACCACGCGATTGCTATATATGTGGCTCAGTTGCACCATTAACCTCCCACGTCGAGCAGCATCGAATGATAAGGCAGACTTCATAATGCATAGGTTGATCATGTCGCTTCGGTTGGAA
The DNA here is from genome assembly GCA_034190875.2 of Urechis unicinctus. Lineage (NCBI taxonomy): Eukaryota > Metazoa > Annelida > Polychaeta > Xenopneusta > Urechidae > Urechis > Urechis unicinctus. The sequence continues at coordinate 55,085,698 of CM067342.1, forward strand.
GCATATTGGCTGATGGGCATTGAATTTGATCATTATATAGCGTAGATGTCGCTTAACAAGAAGTTAGACCAACATCATGGCACATCTTCATTGAGTTTATTTCTTATCTGTGCAAGCGTAATTAGACATAGTTATTGAGTCAGCACTAATCTGTGCAGGCATAATTAGATGTGTTTATTGATTTTATGATGTATCTGCGCAAGCATCATGCGATGGGCTTGTTGTGTTTATCATTAATCTGCCTCTGTAGACAGCATCTGATAAACAGATTGTAATAGGAATCCATTACACACATCTGTTATACACAGGTGTCTGTTATCCACAGGTATCTGTTATACCCAGGTATCCATTACACACATATCTGTTATACACAGGTGTATAATACTTACAAAACGATGGTGTTGTGACGATGTACGTCTTATAAAGCCCCAGTTCATCTCTGTTTATAAATCTGGTTTTCTGTCACGGGATGAAATTAGTCAGACGGCCACAATTCAAGTATTCCTGGTCCAACCCACCAAGTTTAAGCACCACACTACAGAGGGCGGCACAGTGAGTAATCCCATGTCTCAGGTATCATAAAATCGATGCCTTACTCAGTCAGAAAAATGTGAGCTCTATTGAATCAATGTCTCTCTGACGTCAAAGACACAGAAAAATATTAAGGCAATGTCGAATCTGATATTCAATTTGCAAAATTGATCCCATGATCCTAAGCGGCTGTCTCTTCATACCTCTGTACAGTGGTCAGTCTGGCTGTATTCACACCTTTCGGAGGGCGCAACATGGGGTCGATGATTATGAAGACATAATTTTGTAATTAGATCATTGCCAGTAGAATGTGCATACAGATATGTGGTATGTATATAGAGATAGAGAGAGATAGATATATAGAAGATAGAGAGAGAGAGAGATAGAGATATATATATATATATATATATATATATAGAGATAGATATATATAGAGATATATATATATTATATATAGACATAGAGAGATATATATATATATAGATATATATAGAGATATAGAGATATATAGATATATATATATATAGAGATATCTATATCTCTATATATCTATATATCTATATATATATATATCTATATCTATATATCTATTATATATATATATATATATATATATATATATTGCCTGATATCTGTACCTAGCTCCTGTGTTGCCTGCCCTACTGGCATGATTGTGTGATTGTGAAGGTATGTCCTTCAGAAGAGTATCCACACAGCGGCTACCAGAAACAGAAGCCAGCGGATGAGACCCAGAGCTCAACAGCACTGCATATTCTACAACCGGTTTGGCCGATGTCATCGCAGGATCAAATGTCAACACATCCACGACCCCAAACGTATCGCCATCTGTACCAGGTAAATCATTCATCGTATTTAAGAGCACCATGGACAGCCAGTTTCGTTTGTATGCATTATATAAGCTACCATTTGCAGACAGCATCACTACCACCTGATGCCAACGGTGATAACTAAACCGAATTATCTTAAAGTCAAATACCATGTATAAGAAGTAGGGCAATATGCTGCTCACATGATTTGCACCGGGCGGGGCAACATATTAATGCCAGTAAAGAAAAAAAGCTTGCGTTCGGGCGACGATAAACGATGAACATGCTGATTTGTTTTGGTAAATGAATCACAACTTGCCAGATATTTGCTAATATTAACGAGCTCTAATACAGTAGAAGTGAATCATACGCAGAGATAGCAGAATATGTCTTCGTGTCACTCGCTCTAAGCTATTCAGCCTTCAATTATAGCTGAACACATTCCTAATCGGCAGAATGGATATTGTGCTGCATCCCTTACAATAAGATCAATCTCGTGTCTTCCATGCTTTCATCTTGCACCAGCTACCATGCTGCTGCTGGGGGGGGGGGGGGGGGGGGGGGGGGGGGGGGGGGTGGGGCTTAATGTTAGTGGCTTAGTCCCTTCGTTCCATACAAGGCATTAGTTTAGTCTATATTACGTCATCAAATACAAAGAAGAGCTGCTTTGATATCCTCCTAGCGTGGGTACATTGGTTTTTGAGTCGTTTGTTTGTAAATACGACTAGAAGAAATGAGTTCTGCCACGCTGCAGCTGACGTCACTACTGTCAGCCGTTTTCATATTACTACAATTCTAAACACGGTGTTGTGTGACATATGTATATATATATATATGCATATATATATAGATATTTAAATATATATACACAGATATATATAAAACATATATATATATAAATATATATATAAATACATATATAGAGAGACAGATATAGAGACAGATATATATATATACATATATATAGATAGATGTAGAGATACATATATATAGAGAGGGAGATATAGACAGAGATATACGGAGATATAGAGATCAATATATAGATATAGAGAGGGAGAGAAAGATATAGAGAGAGATTAAGAGATAGACAGAGAGATAGAGACATATAGAGAGAGAGAGAGGATATAGAGATACATATAGATAGATGTAGATATATGTCTCGCTAGAGATAAATCTCTAGATATAGAGATATAAAGAGATATATAGAGAAAATATAGATCCTAAATCTAAATATATAGAGATAGAAATAGATCTCTCTAGTTCTATCTCTATAAATCTCTATAGAAATATGAATCTATATCTCTATTAATATATGTCTATATATACATATATATATATCCCTCTATCCATATATCTCTCTATATATATATATCTATATATATATCTCTATATATATATATATATATATATATCTATATATCTCTATATATATATATATATAGATTATAAATATCTGCCCTGGCGATCAGCTACCACGTGCAACAGCTTGGATAAGAGACAACTGGTTAGCTAATCTATTGAGCCTTTTTGTGTTTCTCTAGCGCAAATGATATGACTACCAAGAGACTCGACGACCCGGAATGCAGCCACTTCTGTAGCAATGTCCCAATTTCGGAAGAGTGGGGTTCGGTAGGCAGGCAATATGTATATCAACAAGGATTTCATTAATTAAAATTCAACATAACGGACGTGTGCCCTACAGTCTAACTATGGCTATAACGTTGAATTTGCGATACATAGCATGGTTGTATACCAGCATTAACTTAGCGATATTCATCTGTTTGCTGCGATATTCCGTGATGGGGAGACATATTCATGCAATAAACATATTAAAATAAACCTTTAGATATAAATTGCCTTCATAAATACAATTCTCGCAGCAAAAGAGGGTGTGAATGATATCAAACCCGGCTAAAATTCCATCTGACTGATTTCGTTGTATCATTATAAACCATTATATATATATATATATATATATATATATATATATATATATATATATATATATATATATATATATATATATATACATACATATATATATATCGCTATACATGTACATATAGCTATATATAATTGTCTAAATATATGTATGCATGTATATATGTCGTTTTATCTGCATATTCATATATACATGTAAATATATATATATATATATATATATATTTATATACTTATCTATATATAAATTTATATACATGAATAAACATATTTATATATATATAAACATATTTATATACATAAATATGTATATATATATATATGTGTGTGTGTGTGTGTGAGTGTGTGTGTGTGTGTGTGTGTGTGTGTGTGTGTGTGTGTGTGTGTGTGTGTGTGTGTGTGTGTGTGTGTGTGTGTGTGTGTGTGTGTGGCAATATTTGTCCTTGAGAACTCTGCGTACATATAGGAAGTTCGGTGTAACGTCCATAGTGGATGGCCTTCCAAAACGAATACTCATCGCAAAAAGCAATCGTGTATTTTGCCGAGCCTTTGTGCCTTGGTTTACTGCTCATTTGTAGGCTTATTGGTGTACTAAGCATGCTGTCAGTACAAGTGACGGTCGTTTGCTAGCACGCTTGAGCAGGTTAGGCCAAACTAATCAATGCAACATCTCCCATAAAGTCATCACCATTAAGTGGGTGATTCGACACATCCGTTAACCGTGCACCTGATGGTTATCTTAAGCTTAATTTTAAGCTCTCCAACCTTTTTATTGTCAAGCAATAAATTATTGGCATATGTAGTTAATTGTTCTACCGTATATTGGATTCATAAGACGGGATATGATAAGGGTTCAATGAAGATCGAATTTACGAGACATATAATGTGGCATGAAAAAAACCGTAGGAGATAATCGGATTGCGGATAAGTCGCTTGTATACATGTTTTCTGCGGCATGTTGCATGCATGAACAGTTGTAATAGAAATTGCACATTACTTACTATCTTTTTCGCATCCCTATCTAAGCTGAGATCAAGCTGGTATTTCTCTAGTCGCAACGACAAACAATTCTATAAAGATGACATTTCATTCATATGACGAAAACCACTTTTCACTACAGTTTAAGATGACGCAGTTTGCCTGCATCAACAAAATTGGGCACGAACGAGGTAACTTAAATGCTGTCATACATGTTTATGGCGATAAGATATGGCGTAGCAATAAATGTCGTAAGTGGAATCTGCTTCTCGGTAGCCGAGAGAAGGAGAACGTTCTAACCGTAATCTATCGAATAACTCATATATTGTCATGAGAACAACTCCAAGCTTTACCATGACAGCCAATACTAACCAGAAGTTCCCAGGATGGATCCACAATCCATGGTGAAATCGGTCGAATTGCTACACCATCGAATGGAATAATTAATCCAGGGGCGATGTTTTCGGTGCAACATTCCAGGTGGTTATATTAGACATGCTCCTTTGCTCCAGTGCCCACCACCTTACTACCGTGGATGCGCACGCTGCGATTTTCAATTTGAACAAACGCTGATTTTCACAAATATAACTCCTAGACGAAATCTATGGATATTCTCGCTTTTCTTTAAAACAACCTCCAAAATTTGTGTAGCGGGATGCGCTAAACAAAACAGGTCGTTGATACAGTAAATCTGCCCTATTCAAAACGACCAAGAGATAATCGAATCTCAAAACCATTCTTCACTATCTTGCGGAGCCATGCACTAATTTAGTGTCAATTACTTAGTGGCCGTTTTTCCATTAGTGCTATGTGAGTGTTTTATATCTCGTTGATTGTGTAAACCAATCAGAGACAGAACTCCCCTTTTTGCAAAGTCATTGCAACTCTGGGAGGCTTGCTAAGATTACTTGGTTTTACTCTGATATCATAATAGTCACTTCCTTACAGCACTTTCGAGTGCGCTGGTTTCTTTGTTGGAGAGTCTATAACATATTCCGCCTTGAGCGGATTAAGACAAGTTTTCAAACTGATGTCAATTCCCATACCAGCCAAAGACGTTCAAGGCTACTTTACCATGTTTTTTTTTACCTTCTCAATATGCGACATTGGTGTTGGATATTCTACGTCTTAACCTACCAACAGGGTTAACAGCCGCTGAATATTATAATTTGATGGTCGATGTGGGTTTTTAACAACCGGGTCAAAGCCGATTCAATGGACCATAGAAGGCAGTAGTCGACTGTGTTTCATGTTCGCTCAGTGGTCTCTAACGGTTTTGTCTCCCCTTGATTCATGTTTGCTCAGTGGTCTCTAACGGTTTTGTCTCCCCTTGATTCATGTTCACTCAGTGGTCGCTAACGGTTTTGTCTCCCCTTGATTCATGTTCACTCAGTGGTCTCTAACGGTTTTGTCTCCCCTTGATTCATGTTCACTCAGTGGTCTCTAACGGTTTTGTCTCCCCTTGATTCATGTTCACTCAGTGGTCGATAACGATTTTGTCTCCCTTGATTCATGTTCACTCAGTGGTCTCTAACGGTTTTGTCTCCCCTTGATTCATGTTCACTCAGTGGTCTCTAACGGTTTTGTCTCCCTTGATTCATGTTCACTCAGTGGTCGCTAACGGTTTTGTCTCCCCTTGATTCATGTTCGCTCAGTGGTCTCTAACGGTTTTGTCTCCCCTTGATTCATGTTCACTCAGTGGTCGCTAACGGTTTTGTCTCCCCTTGATTCATGTTCGCTCAGTGGTCGCTAACGGTTTTGTCTCCCCTTGATTCATGTTCGTTTCCTCCATGTTTGCTTGCTACATTTGTTTGTCCAATTGATAGCACATGCTAAAGTAGAGTTAGGCACTTGTTATAGCAGTGTTAAGCACATGTTATAGTGGAGTTGGGCACATACTATAGCCCGCAAATAAATAGGGTCTTCCACTCCGCCTGTCCCTGTTGATTAGGTGCTTGCTTTTCCAAGTTGACAGTGTACAAGGAGTTGATTCAATGATGGTATCTAATATATTACTGAACTCAATTTCAGTAGGATACTACTACCCAGATCAATATACCTAAACTAGTAACTGAGGCAGCGGCTGCTGTCAGAGCCAACATCACTTCAATCGACGGCATATGCAGTTTGTTGATCAGTCTTTAGCAGCAGTATTGCGTGCTTGGTCTTAACTAAAAGCTGGGATCACATCATTCTCACGTAGGGCCTCTTCAAATGAGTCACGGTCTTTCGCGTGAAAGAGCATCACCCAGCGGGTCTGCTCGAGCAGGTCCTTCAGCACAGAGTTGCAATTTTAGGTAAGCACCCGGACACTTTTCTGCGCATGGGGGCCGCCAAAGGCCAGTTCGGATAACACGTCTTTCTTCTTGGTTACGGCCTTTGTTGCCGAACAGTCGTCAATAATGTACAGGGTAGCCTCGTCCTTGAAACAATGGTAGAAAGCCCTCAAGTGGTCATGGAGCCGCTCTCCTGGATCAACCACGCTTCTGTCATCTGATGTGCCAATGCCCTGATACTGAAGGCCCTGTCTCTTTTGTGCAGTCTGCCATAAGTCGTGGTAACATTGGTACACATCGCTGTCATCAATAGACATAAGCTCATTGCTAGAAATCTTGATTGTCGTTTTCTTAACCACGGCGCAACCCACGTTTTGCACAACGCTGCAGTTAGCATCAGCCGAGGACAGCGTGATTGTAAAGGCCAGCTGTGCTGTCCCTGGGACGAAGACGTCGTTTGCACCTAGATTGGGGAAGCGGACCAGCATTGGTTGGTTCTGGTCAATAGTGCTTTGTTTGTTTGTAGTAAATACAGACTGTCGCACGTCCTTTACCGTAAGCGGTTTGCGTACCCGGCGGTATGAATTGAGTTTGCAGAGTACTCGTCATGTTAAATAATATCGATTATTTTTTTTAAAATAATAACATGGCAGAGTATGAGAACCGAACATTTGACGCCGCAGAGGGGGAGGGTCTATGGGAGGGGAGAGTGATGAGACTAGCTTCATTAATGATGAGGAGACTAACCTCATTGACGAAACTTTAGATGAATCGAGTACGACTAGTCCACCATGGGCTACTACTGAAATGCCTGCTGGGTGAACATAAGATCAGGTGGGATCCCAAGAAGAAACAAAAGTCCTAGTTAGGAGGTGGAAGAAGGCAGTGTCTAAGCATGGGCTGCAGGCCACTCTGGAGTTTAGATCGCCTAAAGAAGGTGACTTTTGGGTTAAGTGAGGCCGAGAGTAGAAGCTTCCGACATGGAAGTCCAGTTCCAGCCTATTCTGCTCGCCTAGTAGTATTTAAAAGTACGGAGGTACACAGCTTGCTGAAGGATCAACCTAGCGTCTATAATGAGGCTGCCTCTGTAAACCGAAAAATGCTGCGGACCCATCAGGTCTATCAGGAACGCCGTTCAGAATAAGTGGAGAAGGGCTGCCAATATCATCAGAAGGGATATCAAAGCTTCCTCCATTTGAAATTGCAGCATCCACGTTGACAACCAGTGCTGCTTTCCTATCTGGTGTTGCTCACTCACGATTGCAATCATATTGTTGTACCCAACTACGTTTCCAACGTCGAGGCTCATGTCTGAAAGAGCTATGTAAAGGCCTGTTCCAAACACATAATCAACCTTTGAGGGTGCATTCTCGAGCAGGTTTTGATACCTGCTGATGGATGAGGTAATGTCAACTGTAGAGTTAATAGCATCCTCAATATTAGCCTGAAACTGCTTGTGGGTGTCAAAGAATGTGCCTGTACCTAGTATCCCTGAGCGGTCCCATTTGTACACAGCCGGGGCAAACGTTATTGACAGCTTTCTAGCCTCTAACCGCTCAGCCACCTCGAACCGGTGATTTTTCCAGCGCCAAATTGACTCATTAATTCCTTAAACAATCTACAAAAGGACCATACCCCTACCGCCGAATTGAGATGTACCACTGCACCTGCTGCTCCTTCTAGTTATTTGCTGCAGCTATACGGGGTATATCATATAATTACCCGTCTAAGACAATGTACAAGATAAGATAATAGCTGAATGATATTGACGTTATTCAACCTTCCAAAGAGTGCAACGTACGAAGCACATCCGTTCATATACCTGCCAATCACTCTGTCGGAAGTTTACATGTCTCCGCGGGTTCTTATGGTTCATTATAATTGGTTTGATCTTTGTCTTTAGTATTTTACAAGAATACCAAATGGAAGGCATGCATGCACCTCCAGATATGCAGAATGCATTTGCAGTTCAAAACAGGGTCGTGGTGAAGGTCAAAAACATTTGGATTAGATGACCCAAACACATATGCTTTATTTAGCGTTCTTACACGATAATCAGGAGCTGTCATGGACGCCTTAAGGAAACGATTGACGCGCGACAAGGTCATAGTTTATTGTCAAACAGCATTCGCACGTAGAACTATCAGAGCAATAGCGGTGTTGATGCTACATTTTAATGCAGCACATTGTAAAAATTTATTCAGCGAACGTTTCAAAACTAGTACACGTATTTGTTGCAAAACCATTTTTGTAGCGCAAAAATCATCAGAATGATGAAGTGTTTACGATGAGTAATTTGTGCAACACCAGAACCATAATTAAACCAACCCCAAATCAGGTTATTGCTGCCCACATGCTAAGTCCTTAGCTTGCCCCTTGAGGTAATACGCCGATCTCCTTGTCTAAAATTGTACATAAACTTGATGCCAAAATATTCTTATGCAAGCCGGTTGGGTGATCATGTGTTCAATCAACTATTAATGCATATCAGGGGTAAGTCATTGATTTTATTTATTCATATCATCCGCCAGATCTTACCTTGTAGAACAGTTTTTTAACGTACCATTTTGCACTAACACTTTTTTACACCCTCCACATAGGACTTATGGCGGTAGCGGTAAATCAGACGTCCAGTACCGGCAACTGACTCGGATGCACAGTAACCTTCAGCAATGTAGTTATCTTCATACATTTTTCTACCGATTTCACATCATTCGGACCTTTGCTATGCATATAACGCAAATTCGTACGAAGGGATGAAGATTTTGTGTTCGGGTGTCAGCACCACTACCACAATGATAAATATTAAAATGAAGCCCATCAGCGGATACTGCGAAGTGAATGATATTTGGATGAGATTGTCTTATTGGATACCGAACATATAACGCTGAATATTGAAAATAAATACACTCAACTCAACATTTCCACCTGAGGGCACGATTAAGCAATTGTACATTTTCTGTATAGTCTGAAAAGTCTTGATGTCTATACAGAATGATTTGTCCGTATATTAATACTGTACGAACGCTTACATTCATAAGAGCATTGTCATCAAACATCGGTGTGGAGATAATGGCAACCATCTGCTCCAGGTAGCTTTATAGCTTTGTGACAGGTTAATCGTACAATGTGGAAAGGACTTTGCATCAAGTTTCTCATTAACGATTGCTATGTTTAAATGCTGCAATAAAATGTGTTGATCGTCAGAAATGGGATCTGTTATGAATATTCCGGTTTCTTTATATACTGGTGAACAGCTCACATCATTCACTAAAATCATTAGCCTTGAAAAATACGAATACAAATAAGCGATGCTCTGGTCTAAGATCGTTCATTCCGTCAACAGGGCTATTAATGTTGTTATGCTGAATTCAGCATTGATTGATCGAGGCGAGCATGTTTTGTTTGTCAGGGTTCCTAGCCATGTCGGGATGCCCGGCAACAAAAACATAGACCAATCAGCGTGAAAATCGCTGCATCAGAAAACGACTGAGGTTTGAAATTCATGTTATAGGCTTTAAACCTTAGATCATCAAATATGTCAGACATAAATAGCAGGAACCCTTGGGTTGATCGATCCCCAACAAACTTCATTAAATTCAGCCCTGCTTCGAGAGTGGTCACCGAACCGCAGGGAAGAGGATGTTTGTGCCCGCGCTCGTCACACCTATACGATCCATGCCTTTCTTTTCAAGGATAAATCATTCTTGCCAAACCACATACGATGCTCAGTCGAGCCGAAAAAACCGATCTGATTCTTTTGAGCTGTTTGAAAAGGTTAATTAATCTGATGTCCTTGTTTTTTAAGAGATATGTGTCTATATTGCAGATTTTAAAGGATGCGAGTTCTTGTGAATTTCACTTAGATCAATTTAATGAATTGTCTAGTATTTGCATTATCCCCATCTTAGTCTTAGTAGGCTCCATATAACATACTAAGGTTGCCATACCTACAAACCATAAATAAATAAATTAATCATAATGACTTTGTGTGCCTTTAAACCCTGCACATTTTATATAATAAATTAAAGAGATAATTAATATTTGTATCCGTGACTTCTTATCGTTTCGTATATGTATCTCCCCCAACGCCGTGGGTACCATACAACACACTGGTTTTGCTGTACTGTTAAACACTAAACTGACTGATTCTTACCTAACTTCGAGTCGCCAGAGCACAATCAGTGCTAGGCAAGTGATCCACGCGGCAAATCACTCAATGCAGATATTAAGATTTCTTTAATGTAAGTTCGGGGTATCGCGCGTACAGTTTGCGCGACGCGGTTGCATTCAAAGAGTGAGGAACAGCGACAATAAAGCAATGTTAGCGCAATGCGACGCGTAAATGATTGTTTTAAATCTTTCAAACTCGTGCCGATCGTTGGCTGAAAAAAGTTGTACTTTAGAGCCTCGTCTAAACACAAATATACAATACTGTTTTCAGCCGACCAATTTGTAACTGCATAAAAGAAGAAGTGCAACTATGCATGGGACAAATTCGGTGTGGGATTCCCCCACACAACTGCGTCATCGGGAATTGTCAGCTGGAGAATTGGGACGGGTTCCATTAAAACATTTTACGCATGACAGATAAGCATTTCTCTTTTGTTTGTATTGTATTTGCAAGCATAAAGATAAGATAGTCCATCCGTACTCTTTGAACCCTAAGTTTAATAAAAGATGATTAACATTTATTCTCTTTTATACTTGTCGACTGCACCATATATCTATTTGTATACTGTCTATAACGTTAACTAGCTGGCCGATTTATCTTGCATTAACCCCTGACTCAAACAATGCATCTACTGCATGTCTGAGTAGTTGGCAATATGGTGAATTCGTTTTAATCAATATATATATATATATATATATATATATATATATATATATATATATATATATATATATATATATATATATATATATATATATATATATATATATATATATATATATATATATATATATATATATATATATATATATTATATATATATATATCTCTCTATATCTATATATATATATATATATATATATATATATATATATATCTATATACGCATATACTCTGAAAGACTGACTCACACATAAATATCATGTGTGATTAGTGATTGCATTTTTTAATGATTTGCATAGGTACGACAGCTAACAGAGCTGTCATGCACTAGATGGGTAGTATCTGACTGATGATTAAAGACTGTAACATAGAGGTTTTATCTTCCACTTACGCATCGAGCAGACAACGATGATAAAGTTGGCTCCGCCACGCGGTCTCTTGTTGAGTGTCACTACCAACTGAAAAGCTTCTCACCCAAACACTATCAGTTTATGGAGTACCGGGTGAAATCACCTGGCGAGTGAATAATCAGTTATTGTAGTAAAACAGGGATGCAGGTGAGCTATTCTTATCATACGCAGCACATAGCTTTATTTTAAATTGTTTCGATGAAGCAAACACTGCACTGGTTTGCTTAATGACTTGCGTAAAGGAATCGTACGCTTATCTTGCTGTACATGTTCGTTAAATTGTGCATTCAGCACGTATTTCAGAATCTAGTGACTAGTTATTTTGTAGCACATGTCTGTTGAAATGTGAATTCGGCACGCATTCCCGATGCCGGTAATTGGGATCTAACAGCTATCTTTTAGCACACTTCCGTTAAACTATGCATTCAGCCCGCATTCCGGATGCCGGTAAAAGGAATCGAACAGTTATCTCGTAGCACACGACGATAAATCGAACCGCTTAAATTTGAAATATTTTTCTGAATCACTCGCGAATCGCCATTAAGTGTGTTGACGGTTATTAAGCCAAGTTAAACCATATGGACGAAATTTATAACGGTGCATATGAATCGAGAAGTGCTTAAATAATTATAGCAACGTCGACACGAGTGTATTACAGTCTTCAGATAAAAGATAAGCCTGGAATCAAATCCAATACTCAATCAGTCTTTCTTGTGAAATGAATAACAACGGGCCGTCTTTACGGCACGGTGTGGGAGGTTAAATACGAGATGGATATAGAAAACACAGCGGATAACCCGGAGACTTTACTAAATAATCAAATGATTGATTGTTTATAAACAGTAGAAAGTAATGCATTACCCATCAGGTCCGTTTTACAATTTTTAAATAGTAGGCAATGCGTAATAATCAGGCGGATGCCTGCTGAAATAATGTTACCCAAGCGATATTTGCAAAACATTATAAATCACCAAACCTACTTGATAAAACATCTCTATTCACAAAGTCAATGTCATCATTTGGATGCAAGAACTTGCGTATGCCATTTCCGGATTCACGGGCAGGTATAAAGGTCATTATACCATCTGCTTATTCCGAAAATAGGTACCTTTCGCGTTCATCTGAACAATTGGCACAGCTTCATTCATGGTCCCTGACAATAATTCATCCAGAGAAATGCAAAACAAAAACTGTCCTATCATCGCGATGGATGGCCTATCAGTAAACCCATTACTGGGAGCGCCCCTTGATGGCAGATAGGTTGATTGCCTATGGTGACATAAACGGCATATGTAATGCATTGTCAATAAAAGCTTGTGAAGATCGTAATCTGCAAACTGTAAGCATTTTACTGGATAAAATTCACCCGTTGAAGTTGGCCTCTCATCTTACATGTCACTTTGTTTCTAGTAACAATGTATTATCTGAATAGTGTTAGCTAGCTATGTCAAGTGCTTAGCGCACTCCAGCTTGTAATCTTGATTGACTGAAACGATGACAATTACTGTATGTCTCTATGACGTTAATCTTTCTAAAAAGGTTTGTATGATGGGAAAAGGTTGGTCCCGAGCTGAATTCTCTTTATTATCGGATTAATGGATTTTAATTGTTGACCGATCGTCGTTCATCTGGTGTCCGCGTCTTTGTCTGTACCATCACTGACCTGATTAATGAGATCATATGGATGGTAATGGTCCGGTGCCTTACGGCTTTCAAATTATTGCATATGAAGTATCGTACTTTTCTCCGAGAAGCATCGCAAACAGAAAGATTGTGTGTCTGTGTGCGTTTGGCTGCCTTCCTGGTTAGAATGTAGCATTGCTGTCATTGGGGGCTGTTTCTGATGATGTATATTTGCTATGCTATGGATTAAGCCTCCTAGCATTATTAAGCAAACAAGCTAACAACCACAAGGTCCAAATCTAAAACTGCTCTTAATAAAAGTAAACAATGCCGAGTAGTAATGGTACATATATATGCCCAGGTTAGCGTTCAATGGCTGCTTCATAGTCAGCGTTCTACAAGCTGACAACCGTGGCTATGTTAAGCACAATATCAAAGGCAATACACAAAAAGCACATTAGGCAGAATTAGTATTACTTTATCCTTGTAAATCTGCTACAACGCTATCGATATTATTAGCCCTCGGATATCTGCCGTACTACCACCAAAATCACGCATGCGCATCACAATCTGCAACTGACTACAAAAACGAAAATAAGGATACAGGGACTTCCTAGCCGATGATATTGAATTGATGATAGCAAAGGCTAGCTTTTTCACTTTTTCCACATAAGTTTTATTCTACAAGCGTTTGTGATCGTTATGGCTGACACCTTTATAAACACGTGCCGTGCATTTTCTGGGTTAAGGCATTGCCATGGTAGAGACATACTTTGTTCACTTGAGTATACCATGATTAACTGAAAAGGTTTTGGATTGTGTATTGCAATTATACTTTCTGCTGACTCACATTGATGAGAGAAATTCTTTTGTGGAGTAAAGTTTATTTTATCGATTTCGTCTGATTAGCGACAATTTGACAGAGGTATATGGCATATTTCTGAGCGTATTCAACGGATGAAGTAATCCTTCTAACACCATTTGAAGCTGGGCTGTGACCTTGTCATGACTGACTGTTGTATTATACGCAACCGTTTTCATTGCCATCTTTTGATATGGTGGAACACACGAATCTACGTGACGTGGCTTGGTAGGTTAAATACTAAAGTGTAAAATTATCCAGCAACAACATAGCGTTATGGTGGTAACTGCTTTTACTGCACGTCAATGTATGACCATCTCAGCAGACAGCCCTTCATCCTTCTCAGATCCTGTTCCATTTATTTCTTGTAGCACACGTTCCATCCGCATTGTGCCAAACAGTGTTAGCCGTAGCGATGGTAATAACGGAGCTGCAATGTCTTACAAACTAGAAGAGGGGATAACAGAGATGTATGACCTACCATTACATTTCATAGCCAAATGGTTGCGTGACTGGGATATTTCCCGCATAAATAGCCGCTCCTCCCCCTGTTGGCAATTAGTTTTGTTATCCATTCGCTGCACGGATTGGAAGCAGCTTGGTAAGCTGGAAGGAACCCCATTTTTATAAGTCATTATTTTTGGTATGCTGTATTCAAAATAGCCCACATGGAATACGGCTCGTATTATGATCCCAAATTGCAATATAATTGTTGCTTTACTTGCGCATAGTAATGTTAGACGTTATCAAGGCGTGTATGATGAATTAAATGATTCTCTATTCACACGACATAGTGGTTGACAGCTTCCACCCTCATACATTTTCACATGAATTTCACCG
>CM067342.1:55105822-55188322 GCA_034190875.2 Urechis unicinctus
AATGTGTTGGGATAATATTACCGGTCCAATGCAGAGCATCTGGCGACTGCGTCTTTAGTCGCCATGTCATAACAGTTCGCGAGTATTTTCAAAATGATAGCATGAATTTCAAGTTATTTGCATGATTGGAAGACCATTGTGGTCTCTTCAAATTTGAAAATGGCCGCATCCTCTCAAGATGTCAAACTCACACTCATGCTGTAAGCTGCATACGACAAAATTGAAGTTCTGTCGAGAAAGGAGGTGTCATGTGTTATGTGAGACTTCAATACATCAAATGGGCATTGTCAGTAACACTCTGTAATAGTGTTTAGTTGGGTGGTTTTAAGCAGTTACTTAGATATGGCCGCTTAGGAATCTTAATGCACCCTTCATAATGACAAGTCAGAAAATATACCTAACAATGTATTTCTAGACTCGATCGGATAGATAGGGCGTTGAGATTGCCTCTTACACTTTCCTCTGATACACATAGTTTATCAAGACGTGTTTGATTGACACTTAGTGATTGAAAAAGGGCCGAGAATACTGAAGTCAGTCACGCTTTCGCATAGATCTGCACCAAGCATACTGCTGGATAATTCAATGATGCCTGATTAGACTTTAAATTAAAAGTCTAAGTAAATAAGGTAAAAGTGCGAATCTGCGTTAAAATATGTTCATAAAAGAGCAGCATTTAGCTGGTGTATCCTCTCAAATGTATACCAATGGGTATATGAAGAGTGCATTCACATGCTAGGCCAATATCTTATGAATGCATGCATACATTAGACTCCAAATCGAAAGAATGAAACTTTTCAAATTTTGTCTGTCAAATTTCCAATGATTAATGTGACATTCTAACGGTCGTGTGCTGTTTCGTGCACGTATTTATTGCCAGAAGATCGGAACGCAACCTCGGTCACGGTATTCTGATGTCGTACATAGCTGGTTTCCTCGGCGTAGTGGTAAACAGCGTCGCCTGTCTACCCACAAGTTATGGGTTCGATACCAAGGTGTGAAATTCTGAGGGTCACCCCGTGACTCGGATTTTAACGTTAAATGGCGGTTTCTTCTTTGGAAGCAGAGTCACCCGACCCGGTAGCGCAATATTACCGTGCTGGACCTTCGTCTATGCGATGTGGGTTTTGCAGCCCTTTTTGGGCAACGGATTAGTGGCAATTGGGCACTGGAACGTGAGGGAAGCTGTCTAAGTTGAAGGTAACGTTAAGCCCCAATATTACCAATTACGTATAACGTCGAACACTTAAAATAATTCAAGGGAAAAAGTTTACTCCCACTTTTCAGGGTTTTATGAGTATGACATTTGTTAAAAGCGCCTAAACCTTTCCCAAAGTCCATTCTTTCACCTATATCATTTCCTCATATCTTTGTTACGATATTACGTGCGTGTGATATTTGTTGTTCGACACCCATAGTTAATGAGGTAACTAATTGTTTTTGTATAGCTGTTTGATATGAGTGTACACTGCTCAAACCCATATTATTACCATGTGTAGTGTGTTTCCTGATACGATCAGTTTTATTTAGTGGAATAATCGAAATACTCGCGCGATCATTTTATAGCGGCGTAACAACGACCATATATAATAACATCAGGTAACAACCTGAATCATCATGACATTGATGCATGTACCGGACGCATGACGATTATTGGGGGCGGTAAGCTTGACATATGTGTGTGCGTCCCCAGCTACTCGCCACATATCGATGCAGTATACAAGGACGCTTGCCGAGCTGTCGTCGGGGACAAAATAATTTGATCATTCTTTGATTGTTCAAATTACCGCCAAGCAAAGCAAAACTCAATTTACGCACGTTTATTTCAAAAGCAGTACCGCAAAGCAAACCCTCAATCGAGTGTGACTATGTTAACAGCACATTATTGTGCAGCTCACCATAGAAACCCGAAGCAAATTAAACATGATAATCACGTTCATAAAAGCTCCATTGCCATGCTGTAGTGGTTATTAAATGACGCATTTAAATGATGCATTATAAGGACAACGCTGAAATGCATTTACCTTGTTTGTTAGATATGATCAACAACCAACAAAGTTCTTGCAAGTGACACTGGCGAACAATAATAATATTGGGAGGTTACATTACACTCATTAAAGCGTTATATATGGTAATGAATAACATAATGAAGTAATATCAGAGCGTTATATTTGACCATAAATAGCATAGTATACTGGAGCATTGTAAGCGAAATAATTTTCAAAGGAAGGATTATCAAACGAATAGTATTGGGCGACTAGTTTGCATTGTGTAACACGCACCACGCTGAAATATAGCTCCTCGATTAACTTTGAATATGGTTTTGGGATATGGATTCTATAATCCACGAAAATTTGGCTTTCTTCTACTATTACGAATGATAAAGAATGATAATGTCTTTCTTCTACTATTACGAATGATAAAGAATGATAATGTCAATCTTGCACTTGGTTTACAACAACAGAGCCCCACGCAATTTGTTGTGTTTATACATCAGAGAACCAAATACTTAAGGTCCTTTTATATTCCATAAGATCGATATCCCTTCATATCTAACCAATCAGTCGCTGTGATGCTGCTACATGTGAATACGCTCTAACTCATTCGCCTATCTGTGAGTCTGTGGCTTGTTTGGTGCAGTAAGTACGCATTAGCCGAGGTAGTGTATTCAGCTTGTTCTTCTATGTATCGTCTTGAACATTACTGGGTCTTTGGCGCTCTGTCTGAGACAAAACGTAAAGCAGGAGACACCGCGCAATATTGGCTTCATCTCGGTTACTCCTAATGTGATGTTAATCACATCTGTCGAGTAGTGAATATTCCATACGGATGCTTGATTACATTTACCTATGGACTTTTGCAGAGTATGTGCGTCAGATTCAATGTATACAGGTGGCTAGCTTCAGGCACTTCAATTAATGTCAGCTACAATTGTAGTTGGTAGATATATGAAGCAACATCATCGGTAGGGCATCTTTAGGGTAGCTGTTTATATGTCAGATGATGTGGCATTTTATGCTTGAAATATCTAAAGGTATATATCAAGGAGGTTTAACAAAAGCAATTGACAAATAGGGAGAGTCACATATTCAGAATTAATTTCGTAATATTTCTCTCAATACATATTGTTGTTACTGAACAATAAGCAAAATGTATACTTCAATATACTAATTTAAAATCTTCTGCAAAATCAAGGTTTAAAAATAACTCGCAAATCAATAACTAAATATATGTTATTAAATTTACCATAGACGAATAGCATTGTAATCGTTATGGAAAAGTGAGGATTAATAGCAAAACAAAATGCATTATGGCATGTTGTTTCTAAGAAAGCAAAACGCCGCTATATCGTAATGCTAAGCTTGCCCCAAGCATCCTGATTACATGGTAGCTGAGACTAAACACTCGTCTAGTCCCGTTGGCCATAAACTGAATGCTGAGACTGTATAGCATTAGTCTTATGAGCGGCTTTAGAATACTGATTCCGCGCATAAAAATGATCCCAGCCTTTGAGTAATCGCTTCAGATGGAATCACATTTGTTGACCCAACAAGCGTTCCTAATTGATCAAAGCCAGCCATCGTAGACATATATTGAATATTGGAAGGTTTCAAGCATGTGATGGTATCCATGGGTGTATGGAAGCATCATAAGTAATATACGTCAAGTCTGTTTAAGGGCGATTACCTATAACCAAGCAATGTAATACGTTGTTTTGTGTCATCTATGGCATCCTTGGGCGAACACTTGTGAGTATCACGACACAAGAGATTGCAAAAGTACAACACCAAAGTAGAAGGCCACGGGATAAAATGGCGCAAGGTCAGATAAAAAAATTCAAGGGTGCGCTATTGGAAATAAGTAAGTCATATGAAATGGCGGTATCAGTACATTAATCAGTTTAATGGATAGTGGTTAGCTTATCATTACGATATTATGTAGAAACATATGTGGTAGTGGATTGATTCATGTTTTGCTATATTGGGTTATGTCAGTCGTTTGACAGGGTTTATTTTTACATGTTTGTTAATGCGATTTTGTGTGTTGTCATGCGGGATTTTATAATGTTACTAAGTTAGTATTGACGTACTGTCCTGGCATAGTCTTATGGCGTATCTCGTCAAAAATAATTAATATTTATTCATTTTGGTCATTGTTTGGACGTAAACCTTACTTCCCTGTAAACTGTCTGAAGATGAAACGTTGATTCCCTTGTATACGTTGTCGACGAGTAGGGTTGTCATACTAATATTATACACTACACATCACACCAAAATACATTTTGATAACAATCTCATCACATCAAAACACATTTCAATACACTTGTTCAGTAGCTTATGTCACATGCCGTCACACACTTTAGACAACACCACTCTGGCATAATGAACATATAATGCACCTTTTGCGATCATACAGGGAGGGTAAAATATATCCACTACCGTGGAAGCATATGAGCCTCAAAAACACTGCTTTTGCATATTGGGGGTCACAATGCGTCACCTACAGGATTTAGTGGCACGTATAAGGCTAACACTTCATCAGAAGGTTCTCAAATTGACTAGCTGGTTACATCTCTCACAAAGATATCCAGAGATAATGTTCGAGCATTCAAGCCGAATTGTTTAATATCGACTATGTTCGGGTTCCTTATGTTTGTTAGATTCTTATCTGAAATACAACGGTAGCGCAACGAGTCAATCTAACGTGTATTAACTTATATCGAAATAATAACGGAAGCGTGCATGGTATCCGTGCTGATGACTGCGAACACAGCTAGTCGATTATGCACCTGATCGATATCATAAGCAGCAGAATGTAAGCTCTGCTTGACTCCAGGACTTATATGTCGCTACAAAAGGCAAACAGGCCGAAAGGCGGCAGTGTGAAATAGAAGCCAGTTACATAAAGTAGCATACTGTGCTCTTTTTCCGTCTTACCTATGTGCACATCTAGAGATTAAATGGGGATGTGCACAGATTCAGACGGCTCGAGGTTCGGTTTAACCATATAAAGCGGCACACACAGTGCCTACCCGAGAAAAATAAATCTGGTATCATTGCATGGTAATCACTTTTCTTGCAACGCACTGAGCGAATGATGAGCAGGTGCGTACATTTAGTTGGTTTAGGATACGAAATGTGAGGTCGTTCTGTCCACGTGTTGGTGATATATCAGTTGATACGTAATTTAATGAATCTGGGATAGGTTTCATAGCAAAAGATCGTAAATTATTCGCCTGTGAGCATTATACACCATACGCTGCCTAATACTTTCCGTTGATCCAATCGACGGCATATTTCTTACAGCTGTTTTTATGATGGATATCGGAACCCAGCAATAACGCCTAGAGCAAAACAAGCAATGTTAATATCCTTACATTGATTACAGAGCGCAAGAACAATATTGAGGGGTCTGTTATTCAGCAATTCTTGTGTTACAATATTGGAAAGGTATGTGTGTCTAAATAACATGTATGTCTGATCTTGGCACATTACTATAGCGTTACACTAATCGTTGCCTAGTGCAGTTGCAGAGTATATTGATATTATGGTAAAAGTGTCTAAGCCATATCATCAAAAAACATTAATTTCAAAGCTGTTTTCAGAAGGGGTTTCGTAGTTGGTTAATGCTATAGATCTATGCTTCACAATGTAATTCCATTGTTCAATGACAGCATAAGCGTGGTTAATTCCTTTGCAAAACGATAGTCTCAACATGATAGACTAGATATGCAACGAACCTATTACTGGAGAGCGGAAAGGTGCATTATAGACACCAGCGTGAGAAATCAGTGCAGCATAATCTGATGAATGTACAATGCCAATGTCTAACTGCTATTCACACATATCTTTACCCACCTGGTGATAACGTTTAGATAATGTTCCCATCGACACAATATTGACACCGTTTTTATTTAGCTTAGATAATGAATAATTAACTACGGTAGTTATATATTGTTTTGTTTAACATGGCCGCAGGAGATCAAACGATATTGTTCTCTGCTCAATGTTACTATCGCGTTTTGAGTGATAAAATGCGGTGTACGACAGAAGCAGTAGAAATATTGACGGTAACAGCAGTCCAAAAAGTGATGGGACGTTCATTAGATAAAATGCTAGTTATCACTAACCAGCTTCGGAAGCATTAAGTGGGCTGGAATCTTAATGTATTCGCTATGATGAAAATGCGAGAGTCATTTATTATATCATGCAATGTTTCCTATAAAGTCCTATGTTCTATCGATGAGCGAAATGTAGCCATACGTATTTGAAATGTAATGTTAGTGCAGGTCAAGCACACGATTAATCGTTAAAAGCCCAAGCAAAATTCCGTCAAAATAAGACTGCACGTTACAATATCCTGTCAAGGCCAACATTGAACGTGGGTAAGTTCATATTTTATCAGGTGAAACAATTACATTTGCGCCAATATCTGCAGTTACAGCCATTGCCATTTCAGCCATAGATTGCGTGGGAGAAAATGGTGAATTGCATTGGTATAACAGGTAAATTTTGACTGATAAATGCGTGTGACGTTAGATTTATTGATTGGCTATTTGAGCAGAGCAATTGGTTTCTTAGTTTGAAAATACACCAATTATGTAGCCGTAGGCGTCATAAGTAGGTCACATTCGTGCAGCCTGTCAATGCATTATCCAAAAATCCACGAAGACGAGACTACGGGCCTGTACTATTGATAGTCCCTGTTTGTCTTGTTAATGGCTATTGTTCATGACGTGACCGCATGCCTTGATAATGCAGTGTTTCATGATTGTACGGGGCTTGACTCCTGCTTAATCCTATCTTGCAAAAACGTGCTGCTCCGAATGTTTGATTTAAGGAGGGTATGTAGAATAAACAATCTACTGGGGCAATCCGATTACTAGGGCTTAACGAAAACAAAGAACATTAACACCAGATAACAGTGAATGGAGCAACAGGCTTTTCGGTTTTCGGCACAATTATTACAGCTCGGTTGAAATGAAATTTCAGCTTGCGGATCATATCTTGTATAGAACACTGCATACCAATACTAAAGTCATGTTGGGTATAATGTACTGTCAACCGCCTCAGGTATGGCAGTATTATTTTATGGGAGAACCAAAGATAGCTTACGTGTTGGCATCAGTTCTGATGCCAGGGTTTCTGCTAATGGTGCGCAACCATGGTACTCTATTTGACTGGATGGTTTCTTAACAGACTGTCGCGGATGTTGAATTTACTTAAGGTACCTAGTCTTTGAATCAACCATGCACTAGCACATATGCAATCTATTTTGAGAAGTTGCTCATTAGTTTATGCCGTGTTTGGAATATATAGCTATCATATTCGGTTGCAAATTTGTGGCTCTGGTGCGATAAGACGACTGAGTTAAGGTTAGATATATGCAAACTAAAAGCAGATTAAATCGGTAACTAAAATATGGATGATCAAGCTAACAGACACTGGGACGACATTTGTATGTACAGTCATATTGTTGAAGAAAAATGGACATCTGGTGATGCCGAATCTTAATCCGAAGGTGATTACCTCAGCGGATGTGGCGCTCTCTGGGAATATAACTATCTCAGTAGGAGTGAATACCTCTGTGGATGCAATTATCTCAGTGAATACGACTATCTAATTAAATGTGATAAACATAGTAGATGTGATGTTCTCAATAGATATGATGTTCTCAGTAGATGTGATGTCCTCAGCAGATATGATGTTCTCAGTAGATGTTATGTTCTCTGTAGATGTAATGTTCCCATCACATGTGATGTTCTCAATAGATGTGATGTTCTCAGTAGATGCTATGTTCTCAATAGATGTGATGTTCTCAGTAGATGTTATGTTCACAGTACATGTGTTGTTCTCAATAGATGTGATGTTCTCTGTAGATGTGATGTTCTCAGTAGATATTATGTTCTCAGTTCATGTGATGTTCTCAATAGATGTAATGTTCTCAGTAGATGGTATATTCCCCGAGTATGTTTTATTCTCAGTAGATGTGATGTTCTCAATAGATGAGATGTTCTCAGTAGGTCTGATGCTCTCCATGGATGTGATAATCACACTTGATGTATCTCAGAATATACGATTATCTCATAAGATATGATGATCTTATAAACTCTAACATCCATCAATGTGGAGTGATCGCATTGCTGTATCAACATAATCAAAGATCCAAACATATTGTTCCAACCCTCCAGTGCATGCGCTGCTAGTCAGGCAGGTGCAATTCTGCACAATGCGTCCTTGTATACTACGTAACTATGTATTGTATGACGCAAGTCTGAATTTACTCTCAAACGCCTCATTACTTATGTTTGACTGATCACTGCTTGAGGCATTATCCTGCGAATCTATTAAGTGAAGGCCAAGGATATGACAAAGACCCACTCCGATGTGATTCAATTAGCTTTGCCTATGACTTTCATATGAAAATGCCACGTGTACAATAACCTACCCGTTCAATACGTCTTTGTTTAAACAAAAGCAAGTATTCCTGCTATAACATCGGGGCAGTGTTATGCGGTAGCAATTATATATTAACCCATGCTATGCGATATTGTCAGGCGCTGATGTCGAATATGTAAGAATATCAAGGGAGGTTCTATTATCGTTACAATGTGTTTGTGCAACCGCAATGTATGTACGCAGGCCAATTGAGAGCTGACATGAAACTGAATACAGATGTTGAGACTAGAGATCTAATTAGATTGAACATGCAAGAGTTGGAATTGAAATCGCGAGAAAACAAATTCTGTAGCATGCATCACGGGAAATCTCACGCTTTGCTTTTGAGGAAGTTCCTGCGTGTATTACTCATTGGGGGGCGATACATATATCTGTAATCGCTGATTGACATGACAGTCATCGAGCCATTCAATATATCCGCTGATTCTATGGGTCTTTATATTTTCCCAGACAAAGAAATGTCCTTGGACAGTATGCGTATCTTCAATTAACGTAATATATGCTGTCAAGCCTGAGTGCTCAGCTTCATCAAAGACTCGTTAAAGAATGTGTATTGTTGCTTGTAGGCCGGCCAAAAGCCGTTTCATTAATGTTTCAGTGGGACAATGCTGACCAATAATACTTAGGTTCCGCTTAATCGATATCTATTTTGCTTAACATGTCTAACATTAAAATTACGAACGTTTCAATTATGACCGCTGAGTATACGTCGAAACATCTACAGGCAAATCGTTCCAGTAACCTTTGTAATGCCAAGCACGATTAAGGATGTGTATATCTGTGCAGAAATCACACGAGGTGGTTTGCGCCAAGCAAGTTAAGGAATATGGGCGTTGAAAATCCGACCAATAGACTGGTCCGTTCAATGGCAATCAAATCCGACATCAACGTTAGTAAGGCCATAGTTACATGCGTCTTTCCGGTAACACTATGTTAATGTTTCGGTTGGTTGATTGATTTATTGACTTCCAATCGCCGCTAACAAGCACTATGCTTGTGGTTGGGGGTGTTCTTAACAAGCACTATGGCTGTTTTAGGGGGTGTTCGTAGCAAGCACTATGACTGTGGTTTGGGGTGTTCTTAACAAGCACTATGGCTGTTTTAGGAGGTGTTCGTAGCAAGCACTATGACTGTGGTTGGGGGTGTTCTTAAAAAGCACTATGGCTGTTTTAGGGGGTGTTCGTAGCAAGCACTATGACTGTGTTGGGGGTGTTCTTAACAAGCACTATGGCTGTTTTAGGGGGCGTTCGTAGCAAGCACTATGACTGTGGTTGGGGGTGTTCTTAACAAGCACTATGGCTGTTTTAGGGGGTGTTCGTAGCAAGCACTATGACTGTTGTTGGGGGTTTTCTTAACAAGCACTATGGCTGTTTTAAGGGGTGTTCGTAACCAGCACTATGACTGTGTTGGGGGTGTTCTTAACAAGCACTATGGGTGTTTTAGGGGGCGTTCGTAGCAAGCACTATGACTGTGGTTGGGGGTTTTCTTAACAAGCACTATGGCTGTTTTAGGGGCGTTCGTAGCAAGCACTATGACTGTGGTTGGGGGTGTTCTTATCAAGCACGATGGCTCTGGTAGGGGATGCTCTTAACAGGCTCTATGGCTGTTTTGGGGGATGTTCCTAACAAGAACTATGGCTGCGGTAGGGGTGTGAGTTTCTTAACAAGCGCTATGGCTGTGGTAGGGGTGTGAGTTTCATATCAAGGACTATTGCTTTGGTATAAGGCGAGGGGGGTGGGGGTGGGGGAGTGTCGGATTCCTAACAACCTCTATGGCTCTGGTAGGGGATGTTCTTAACAAGCACTGTGGCGGTGGTATGGTATATTCGTAACTATCACTATGGTTGTGGTGGGGGTTTCTTAACAAGCACTAAGGCTATGTCGGAGGCTATGGAGGTGGGGGGGGGGGTCTTAACAAGGTCCATTGCTCTGGTAGGGGATGTTCTTAACATGCTCTATGACTGTGGTAGAGAGGGTGTTAACAAGCGTCATGTCTGTGGTAAAGGTGGGGGATGTTGTTGATAACTGACATCCAACAACAAGTCAAGGACACTACATTAGAGCAACGTCTGTTCCAAATTCCTGATAGCTGTTACCCATCTTCTACATGCTGAAACCGGAGGATAATACCATTACACTCTGTGAAGACAGGCTGTCTGTGTAAATGATTCATGCCTAAGTTGCTATTGTCAAAGCAGGCGCATGATGGATTAGTTCCCTGGACACAGGAAAGACTCATATGTCGAGAGAGCATCTTTATTTAATGCTTTGATTGTGTTTCCGTTGAACAAGGGTATACTGCATTGACTTCCATTGTTGCGTTCGGACACTGAACGTCTATATTTTATGACAAATTAATGTTCTACGGCAAGGGCAGAACTAACCGTAATATTTGAGTGTGTTACCTGAGCTAAATCCTATCTACCTGTCTACGTATGTATGTATCATGATGATATCCTAAAGCTTCGCAAAGAACCGTTGAAATCCTTGCATGGTGAATATATTCTTAGTTGATAAAAGCGATCAAATATTCTCGCTCAAAAGCTATGATTGAGAGCAATTCATTTTGAGTTAGACATGGGCCGTTACTGATCTGTAAACGAATGATTACGCTGTCAGCTACTCTCTGCTTCAGTCTCGTTACTAAAATCGTAGAACAAAGTAAATGTCTCCCTAAGTTGGTAGCACGCTACCGGCCGTACTAAAATTGCTCTAACTAAACGATTCTGACAAATTAAAAATCAATATAAACATACCTCATGCCTTTTACATGCTACACACATTGCGCCCCTTTCTGCCAGATTCGAGTTAATATTAGCACTAGTAATGAAAACATTCCCTTGATTGTGAAAGTGGTTCGATGATACAACGGTGGTTACCGTATTAATCAACAACTGTCCAATGCAAAAACGAGCGCAGACCTGCAACCTTCACAAAGGAATGCTTACGCGGAACTACCCCAATGTACTTCAATTGGTCCGTATCCAACACATACCCCATGCGTTACTTGCCGTGTTCGGCGGGCGCAACGCAAGCACGATGCAGTAGCGAGATCGTGCGTTTGATCTTGCGTGTTTACTTACGGTAAGGAAACGAAAAAGGCCAATTTTATATAGTAGTGTTGTTTAAAGTATCATACTGTCATCTGGCATGTATTTGAAAGTATTCATAATTTAGCTTGGGTTTTCATGCATAGTAATGCAATCAAAGTGGCAAAAATGGTTTTCACTCTTGAATAGTTTTTGACAAATGATTTTTCAGGTTTATTGTACACAAGTGCATTTATCACGGTCATTTGAATGATGGAATCTGATCAGTTCAGATTAGAAGTAGATCAACCAATCCTTTCGTCATCATGATTCCTGGATTGGTTGCTTGCTAAGTAGGTAACGTGAGAAGTTCTTTTTTACGATCACGTACATGATAAGGATAGAGTGAGAGGTCGAGCATGTGTGCATCCGAAAATACCAAGCAATGGCATTTATTTGACTTTCAGATATCATTAGAATATGAATTGGTGGAACTGAATTATTGCAGGTAATATAAACACGAAGTATGAATGGCCGAATCAATCGCCTAACACTTATTTGCGATGTCTCAGTATTATCCGACAATCTATCATTACTACCATATACTCATATGCATTCATAGGAAATATTAACTTTAAATTATTCTACCTTCTATGGCTCTTTGTTTGGATAAAATTATACGCGTCTACTTACATATTGCTTCATGGTGCGGGTGCTTAATATAACTGTTACATTTTTGACAGGTTATGCAATCTTTTGTGATCAAAAAGGAGTTGCATCAGGCCAGTATAAATCTCAAAACATTATTCGTTTTCGGTTGGCATGGTGCCATGGCCATTTTCATCCAGCGCACTAACTGTACTAACTGCTTTATATTACCCCCGAGTACACAGTGGCTGTTGTCAACCTTTGAAGACTTTTCTTGCATAAATGCACAGCTGGTGACCTCCAAGTCTGTCAACATGATCAAAGCGAGTCATAGTACCCCGAGGTATCTGGACGCATTACAGATAGCAGCAGTCAATGGCATGTGAGTCTATTCAAGGATGCGGCCCTCCGCCAAATAATGTTATGAGATAGTACTTGGCTGAGAACGTTGAGCCGAAGGTTGCAGGCAAATTTGTACCGATGATTCTGTAATCGAGACATATTCTGTAATACGAACTTTAATCCGTAGTTGAAGCACATACAAATAGGTTGAGCATGGAAACCAGTATGTTCTTTGCAAATACAGGAGCTGGTGCAAGGTAATATTGCATTAATCATGATGTGAAAATAATTCCATATGAGCGATTTGAGGGAAGGCGGAGGGTGGGGGTGGGGGTTGGAGGCTTGCACTAAATATGACTAAACCTCTTCGTTTGTACATCTATGGTTCTCATCTTATGGTCGGTATGTTCAGAATGATAATGTGGCGGGATAATATTACCGGTCCAATGCAGAGCATCTGGCGACTGGGTCTTAAGCCGCCTAGTCATAACAGTTCCCGAGTATTTTCAAAATGATAGCATGAATTTCAAGTTATTTGCATGATTGGAAGACTATCGTGGTCTCTTCAAATTTGCAAATGGCCGCAGCCTCTCAACATGTCAAACTAACATTCGTGCTGTGATGGGGCACACGACAGAAATTGAAATACTGTCGGGAACGGAGGGGTCAAATGTGATATAAGACTTCGATACATCAAATGGGCATTGTCAGTAACACTCTTTCATAGTGTTTAATTGGGTGTGTTTAAGCAGTTACCTAGGTTTGACCGCTTAGGAATCTTAATGCATCCTTC
This sequence comes from Urechis unicinctus, assembly GCA_034190875.2. Classification (NCBI taxonomy): domain Eukaryota; kingdom Metazoa; phylum Annelida; class Polychaeta; order Xenopneusta; family Urechidae; genus Urechis; species Urechis unicinctus. The sequence goes on from CM067342.1 coordinate 55,119,093, forward strand.
ATAATGACAAGTCAGCAAAGATACCTAACAATGTATTCCAGAACTCGACCGCGATAGATGGGCCATGAGATTGCCTCTTACATTCCTCTGATACACATAGTTTATCAAGACGTGTTTGATGGACACTTAGTGATTGAAAAAATGGCCGAGAATACTGAAATCAGTCAAACGCTTTCCCATAGATCTGCACTAAGCATACTGCTGGATAATTCAATGATGCCTGATTGGACTTTAATTAAAAGTCTAAGTAAATAAGGTAAAAATGCGAATGTGCGTATATATGTTCATAAAAGAGCAGCATTTAGCTGGTGTATTCTCTCACGTGTATATCGAGCGGGAATATGAAGCGTGCATTCACATGCTCGGCCAATATCTTATGTATGCATGCCGCTGAGATCCGCTACATTAGACTCCAAATCGAAAGAATGAAACTTTTCAAATTTTGTCCGTCAAGTTTCCTATGATTAATGTGACATTCTAACGGTCGTGTGCAGTTTCGTGCACGTTTGTATCGAAAAAAAATCTGCACCTAACCTCGGTCACGGTATCCTAACGTCATACAGTGCCGGTTCCCGTGTTGTAGTGGTAAACGGCGTCGCCTGTCTACCCACTGGTTGTGGGTTCGATATCAAGGTGTGAAAATCTGAGGGTTTCCCCGTGACTCGGATGTTCACGTTAAATGGCGGTCTCTTCTGTGGAAGCAGAATCACCCGACCCAGTAGCTCAATATTACCGTGCTGGACCTTCTTCTGAGCAGTGTGGGTATCGCAGCCAGTCTGGGCAACAGATTTGTGCCAATTGGGCATTGGCACTTGAGGGGAGCTGTCCAAGTGTCACCGTCGCGATACCACGTCGTTTTTGAAGGTAACGTTAAGCCCCAATATTACCTATTACGTATAACGTCGAACACTTATATTAATTAAAGGGCAAAAGGTTACCCCCACTTTTCAGGAGTTTAATTAGTATGACATTTGTTAAAAGCGCTTAAACCTTTCCCAAAGTCCATTCTTTTACCTACATAATTTCCTCAATTCTTCGTCACGATATTACGGTTGCGTTTTATTTATTGTTCGACACCCTTTGTTTATCATGCAACTAATTGTTTTTGTATAGCTGTTTAATATGAGTGTACACTGCTCAACCCCGTATTATCACCATGTGTGTGTTAACCGGATACGATCAATATTCTTTAGTGGAATAAATGATATACTCGCGCGATCATTTAACAACGGCGTAACAACGACCATATATAATAACATCAGGTAACAATCTGACTCATCATGACATTGATGCATGCACCGGACGCATGGCGATTAATGGGGGCGGTAAGCTTGACGTCCGTGTGTGGGACAGCGATTGAAGTGGCACGTATGTCCCCAGCTACTCGCCACATATCGATGCAGTGTACAAGCACGCTTGTCGAGGTGTTCCATATGAAATAATTTGTTCATTCGTCGATCGTTAAAATTACCGTCAAGCAAATCAAAACTCAATTTACGCACGTTTATTTCAAAAACAGTACCGCAAAGCAAACCCTCAATCCAGTGTGAATATGTTAATAACAAATAATTGTGCAGCTCACCATAGCCACACAAAGCGAAATAAACATGATAATCACGTTCATAAACGCTCCATTGCCATGCTGTAGTGGTTATTAAATGACGCATTTGAATGATGCATTATAAGGACAACGCTGAAATGCATTTACCTTGTTTGTTAGATATGATCAACAACCAATATTGTTCGTGCAAGTGACACTGGCGAACAATAATAATATTGGGAGGTTACATTATACTCATTAAAGCGTTATATATGGTAATGAATAACATAATGAAGTAATATCAGAGCGTTATATTTGACCATAAATAGCATAGTATACTGGAGTTATCTAAGAGGCATTGTAAGCGAAATAATTTTCAAAGGAAGTTTTATCAAACGAATAGTATTGGGCGACTAGTTTGCATTGTATAACACGCACCACGCTAAAATATAGCTCCTCGATTAACTTTGAATATGGTTTTGGGATATGGATTCTATAATCCACGAAAATTTGGCTTTCTTCTACTATTACGAATGATAATGAATGATAATGTCAATCTTGCACTTGGTTTACAACAACAGAGCCCCACGCAATTTGTTGTGCTTATACATCAGAGAACCAAATACTTAAGGTCCTTTTATATTCCATAAGATCGATATCCCTTCATATCTAACCAATCAGTCGCTGTGATGCTGCTACATGTGAATACGCTCTAACTCATTCGCCTATCTGTGAGTCTGTGGCTTGTTCGGTGCAGTAAGTACGCATTAGCCGAGGTAGTGTATTCAGCTTGTTCTTCTATGTATCGTCTTGAACATTACTGGGTCTTTGGCGCTCTCTCTGAGACAAAACGTAAAGCAGGAGACACCGCGCAATATTGGCTTCATCTCGGTTACTCCTAATGTGATGTTAATCACATCTGTCGAGTAGTGAATATTCCATACGGATGCTTGATTACATTTACCTATGGACTTTTGCAGAGTATGTGCGTCAGATTCAATGTATACAGGTGGCTAGCTTCAGGCACTTCAATTAATGTCAGCTACAATTGTAGTTGGTAGATATATGAAGCAACATCATCGGTAGGGCATCTTTAGGGTAGCTGTTTATATGTCAGATGATGTGGCATTTTATGCTTGAAATATCTAAAGGTATATATCAAGGAGGTTTAACAAAAGCAATTGACAAATAGGGAGAGTCACATATTCAGAATTAATTTCGTAATATTTCTCTCAATACATATTGTTGTTACTGAACAATAAGCAAAATGTATACTTCAATATACTAACTTAAAATCTTCTGCAAAATTAAGGTTTAAAAATAACTCGCAAATCAATAACTAAATATATGTTATTAAATTTACCATAGACGAATAGCATTTTTCGACATTGTAATCGTTATGGAAAAGTGAGGATTAATAGCAAAACAAAATGCATTATGGCATGTTGTTTCTAAGAAAGCAAAACGCCGCTATATCGTAATGCTAAGCTTGCCCCAAGCATCCTGATTACATGGTAGCTGAGACTAAACACTCATCTAGTCCCGTTGGCCATAAACTGAATGCTGAGACTGTATAGCATTAGTCTTATGAGCGGCTTTAGAATACTGATTCCGCGCATAAAAATGATCCCAGCCTTTGAGTAATCGCTTCAGATGGAATCACATTTGTTGACCCAACAAGCGTTCCTAATTGATCAAAGCCAGCCATCGTAGACATATATTGAATATTGGAAGGTTTCAAGCATGTGATGGTATCCATTGGTGTATGGAAGCATCATCAGTAATATACGTCAAGTCTGTTTAAGGGCGATTACCTATGACCAAGCAATGTAATACGTTGTTTTGTGTCATCTATGGCATCCTTGGGCGAACACTTGTGAGTATCACGACACAAGAGATTGCAAAAGTACAACACCAAAGTAGAAGGCCACGGGATAAAATGGAGTAAGGTCAGAGAAAAAAATTCAAGGGTGCGTTATTGGAAATAAGTAAGTCATATGAAATGGCGGTATCAGTACATTAATCAGTTTAATGGATAGTGGTTAGCTTATCATTACGATATTATGTGAGACATATGTGGTAGTGGAGTGATTCATGTTTTGCTATATTGGGTTATGTCAGTCGTTTGAAAGGGCTTATTTTTACATGTTTGTTAATGCGATTTGGTGTGTTGTCATGCGGGATTTTATAATGTTACTAAGTTAGTATTGACATACTGTCCTGGCATAGTCTTATGGCGTATCTCGACAAAAATAATTAATATTGATTCATTTTGATCATTGTTTGGACGTAAACCTTACTTCCCTGTAAACTGTCTGAAGATGAAACGTTGATTCCGTTGTATACGTTGTCGACGAGTAGGGTTGTCACAGAAGCGATCATACAGGGAGGGTAAAATATATCTAGTACCGTGGAAGCATATGAGCCTCAAAAACACTGCTTTTGCATATTGGGGGTCCATCTTGGTAGCTCCTAATAGTACGCAAACCGTATCATCCGAGTTGTTATTAGTTCTTTTGACTGATTGTTCGAATTTAATAAATTCGCCTGCGCATCACAATGCGTCACCTACAGGATTAAGTGGCACGTACAAGGCTAACACTTCATCAGAAGGTTCTCAAATTGACTAGCTGGTTACATCTCTCACAAAGATATCCAGAGATAATGTTCGAGCATTCAAGCCGAATTGTTTAATATCGACTATGTTCGGGTTCCTTATGTTTGTTAGATTCTTATCTGAAATACAACGGTAGCGCAACGAGTCAATCTAACGTGTATTAACTTATATCGAAATAACAACGGAAGCGTGCATGGTATCCGTGCTGATGACTGCGAACACAGCTAGTCGATTATGCACCTGATCGATATCATAAGCAGCAGCATGTAAGCTCTGTGTGACTCGAGGATTTATATGTCGCTACAAAAGGCAAACAGGCCGAAAGGCGGCAGTGTGAAATAGAAGCCAGTTACATAAAGTAGCATACTGTCCTCTTATTCCGTCTTACCTATGTGCACATCTAGAGATTAAGTGGGGATGTGCCCAGATTCAGACGGCTCGAGGTTCGGTTTAACCATATAAAGCAGCACACACAGTGCCTACCCGAGAAAAATAAATCTGGTATCATTGCATGGTTATCCCTTTTCTTGCAACGCACTGAGCGAATGATGAGCAGGTGCGTACATTTAATTGGTTTAGGATACGAAATGTGAGGTCGTTCTGTTCACGTGTTGGTGATATATCAGTTGATACGTAATTTAATGAATCTGGGATAGGTTTCATAGCAAAAGATCGTAAATTATTCGCCTGTGAGCATTATACACCATACGCTGCCTAATACTTTCCGTTGATCAAATCGACGGCATATTTCTTACAGCTGTTTCGATGATGGATATCGGAACCCAGCAATAACGCCTAGAGCAAAACAAGCAATGTTAATATCCTTACATTGATTACAGAGCGCAAGAACAATATTGAGGGGTCTGTTATTCAGCAATTCTTGTGTTACAATATTGGAAAGTTATGTGTGTCTAAATAACATGTATATCTGATCTTGGCACATTACTATAGCGTTACACTAATCGTTGCCTAGTGCATTTGCAGAGTATATTGATATTATGGTAAAAAGTGTCGAAGCCATTTCATCAAAGAACATTAATTTCAAAGCTGTTTTCAGAAGGGGTTTCGTAGTTGGTAAATGCTATAGATCTATGCTTCACAACGTAATTCCATTGTTCAATGACAGCATAAGCGTAGTTTATTCTTTTGCGAAACGATAGTCTCAACATGATAGACTGGATATGCACCTATTACTAGAAAGCGGAAAGGTGCATTATTGACACCAGCGTGAGAAATCCGTGCAGCATAATCTGATGAATGTACAATGCCAATGTCTAACTGCTATTCACACATATCTTTAACCACCTGGTGATAACGTTTAGATAATGTTCCAATCGACACAATATTGACACCGTTTTTATTTAGCTTAGATAATGAATAATTAACTACGGTAGTTAAATATTGTTTTGTTTAACATGGCCGCAGGAGATCAAACGATATTGTTCTCTGCTCAATGTTACTATCGTGTTTTGAGTGATAAAATGCGGGGTGCGACAGACGCAGTAGAAATATTGACGGTAACAGCAGTCCAAAAAGTGATGGGACGTTCATTAGATACAATGCTAGTTATCACTAACCAGCTTCGGAAGCATTAAGTGGGCTGGAATCTTAATGTATTCGCTATAATGAAAATGCGAGAGTCATTTATTATGTCATGCAATGTTTCCTATAAAGTCCTATGTTCTATCGATGAGCGAAATGTAGCCATACGTATTTGAAATTTAATGTTAGTGCAGGTCAAGCACACGATTAATCGTTAAAAGCCCAAGCAAATTTCCGTCAAAATATGACTGCACGTTACAATATCCTGTCAAGGCCAACATTGAACGTGGGTAAGTTCTTATTTTATCAGGTGAAACAAATACATTTGCGCCAATATCTGCAGTTACAGCCATTGCCATTTCAGCCATAGATTTCGTGGGAGAAAATGGTGCATTGCATTGGTATAACAGGTAAATTTTGACTGATAAGTGCGTGTAACGTTAGATTTATTGATTGGCTATTCAAGCAGAGCAATTGGTTTCTAAGTTTGAAAATACACAAATTATGTAGCCGTAGGCGTCATAAGTAGGTCACATTCGTGCAGTCTGTCAATGCATTATCCAAAAATCCACGAAGACAGAACTTATACCCGCATTCCATCGACGAGACTAGGGGCCTGTACTATTGATAGTCCCTGTTTGTCTTGTTAATGGCTATTGTTCATGACGTGACCGCATGCCTTGATAATGCAGTGTTTCATGATTGTACGGGGCTTGACTCCAGCTTAATCCTATCTTGCAAAAACGTGCTGCTCCGAATGTTTGAGTTAAGGAGGGTTTGTAGAATAAACAATCTACTGGGGCAATCCGATTACTAGGGCGTAACTAAAACAAAGAACATTAACACCAGATAACAGTGAATCATACTGAACCATGCACGGAAGGCAGCGTGCCGATTTGGAGCAACAGGCTTTTCGGTTTTCGGCACAATTATTACAGCTCGGTTGAAATGAAATATCAGCTTGCGGATCATATCTTGTACAGAACACTGCATACCAATACTAAAGTCATGTTGGGTATAATGTACTGTAGCAGCTGATCTAAACGTAGGCTGATCCGATAAGACAAGGATGAACTGAGCCAACCGCCTCAGGTATGGCAGTATTATTTTATGGGAGAATCAACGATAGCTTACGTGTTGGCATCAGTTCTGATGCCAGGGTTTCTGCTAATGGTGCGCAACCATGGTACTCTATTTGACTAGATGGTTTCTTAACAGACTGTCGCGGATGTTGAATTTACTTAAGGTACCTAGTCTTTGCATCAACCATGCACTAGCACATATGCAATCTATTTTGAGTAGTTGCTCATTAGTTTATGCCGTGTTTGGAATATATAGCTATCATATTCGGTTGCAAATTTGTGGCTCTGGCGAGATAAGACGACTGAGTTAAGGTTAGATATATGCAAACTAAAAGCAGATTAAATCGGTAACTAAAATATGGATGATCAAGCTAACAGACACTGGGACGACATTTGTATGTACAGTCATATTGTTGAAGAAAAATGGACATCTGGTGATGCAGAATCTTAATCCGAAGGTGATTACCTCAGCGGATGTGATTCTCTCTGGGAATATAACTATCTCAGTAGAAGTGAATACCTCTGTGGATGCAATTATCTCAGTGAATACGACTATCTAATTAGATGTGATAAACATAGTAGATGTGATGTTCTCAATAGATATGATGTTCTCAGTAGATGTGATGTCCTCAGCAGATATGATGTTCTCAGTAGATGTTATGTTCTCTGTAGATGTAATGTTCCCAGCACATGTGATGTTCTCAATAGATGTGATGTTCTCAATAGAGGTGATGTTCTCAGTAGATGCTATGTTCTCAATAGATGTGATGTTCTCAGTAGATGTGATGTCCTCAGCAGATATGATGTTCTCAGTAGATGTTATGTTCTCTGTAGATGTAATGTTCCCAGCACATGTGATGTTCTCAATAGATGTGATGTTCTCAATAGAGGTGATGTTCTCAGTAGATGCTATGTTCTCAATAGATGTGATGTTCTCAGTAGATGTGATGTCCTCAGCAGATATGATGTTCTCAGTAGATGTTATGTTCTCTGTAGATGTAATGTTCCCAGTACATGTGTTGTTCTCAATAGATGTGATGTTCTCAATAGAGGTGATGTTCTCAGTAGATGCTATGTTCTCAATATATGTGATGTTCTCAGTAGATGTTATGTTCACAGTAAATGTGTTGTTCTCAATAGATGTGATGTTCTCTGTAGATGTGATGTTCTCAGTAGATGTTATATTCCCCGAGTATGTTTTATTCTCAGTAGATGTGATGTTCTCAGTAGATCTGATGTTCTCCATGGATGTGATAATCACACTTGATGTATCTCAGAATATACGATTATCTCATAAGATATGATGATCTTATAAACGTCCATCAATGTGGAGTGATCGCATTGCTGTATCAACATAATCACAGATCCAAACATATTGTTCCAACCCTCCAGTGCATGCGCTGCTAGTCAGGCAGGTGCAATTCTGCACAATGCGTCCTTGTATACTGCGTAACTATGTATTGCATGACGCAAGTCTGAATTTACTCTCAAACGCCTCATTACTTATGTTTGACTGATCACTGCTTGAGGCATTATCCTGCGAATCTATTAAGTGAAGGCCAAGGATATGACAAAGACCCACTCCGATGTGATTCAATTAGCTTTGCCTATGACTTTCATATGAAAATGCCACGTGTACAATAACCTACCCGTTCAATACGTCTTTGTTTAAACAAAAGCAAGTATTCCTGCTATAACATCGGGGCAGTGTTATGCGGTAGCAATTATATATTAACCCATGCTATGCGATATTGTCAGGCGCTGATGTCGAATATGTAAGAATATCAAGGGAGGCTCTATTATCGTTACAATGTGTTTGTGCAACCGCAATGTATGTACGCAGACCAATTGAGAGCTGACATGAAACTGAATACAGATGTTCAGACTAGAGATCTAATTAAATTGAACATGCAAGAGTTGGAATTGAAATCGCGAGAAAAAAAATTCTGTAGCATGCATCACGGGAAATCTCACGCTTTACTTTTGAGGAAGTTCCTGCGTGTATTACTCATTGGGGGGCGATACATATATCTGTAATCGCTGATTGACATGACAGTCATCGAGCCATTCAATATATCCGTTGATTCTATGGGTCTTTACATTTTTCCAGACAAAGAAATGTCCTTGGACAGTATGCGAATCTTCAATTAACGTAATATATGCTGTCAAGCCTGAGTGCTCAGCTTCATCAAAGACTCGTTAACGAATGTGTATTGTTGCTTGTAGGCCGGCCAAAAGCCGTTTCATTAATGTTTCAGTGGGACAATGCTGACCAATAAAACTTAGGTTCCGCCTAATCGATATCTATTTTGCTTAACATGTCTAACATTAAAATTACGAACGTTTCAATTATGACCGCTGAGTATACGTCGAAACATCTGCAGACAAATCGTTCCAGTAACCTTTGTAATGCCAATCACGATTAAGGATGTGTATATCTGTGCAGAAATTACACGAGGTGGTTTGCGCCAAGCAAGTTAAGGAATATGGGCGTTGCAAATCCGACCAATAGACTGGTCCGTTCAATGGCAATCAAATCCGACATCAACGTTAGTAAGGCCATAGTTACATGCGTCTTTCCGGTAACACTATGTTAATGTTTCGGTTGGTTGATTGATTTATTGACTTCTAATCGCAGCTAACAAGCACTATGCTTGTGGTTAGGGGTGTTCTTAACAAGCACTACAGCTGTTTTAGGGGGTGTTCGTAGCAAGCACTATGACTGTGGTTTGGGGTGTTCTTAACAAGCACTATGGCTGTTTTAGGGGGTGTTCGTAGCAAGCACTATGACTGTGGTTGGGGGTGTTCTTAAAAGCACTATGGCTGTTTTAGGGGGTGTTCGTAGCAAAGCACTATGACTGTGGTTGGGGGTGTTCTTAAAAAGCACTATGGCTGTTTTAGGGGGTGTTCGTAGCAAGCACTATGACTGTGTTGGGGGTGTTCTTAACAAGCACTTTGGCTGTTTTAGGGGGCGTTCGTAGCAAGCACTATGACTGTGGTTGGGGGTGTTCTTATCAAGCACTATGGCTCTGGTAGGGGATGCTCTTAACAGGCTCTATGGCTGTTTTGGGGGATGTTCCTAACAAGAACTATGGCTGCGGTAGGGGTGTGAGTTCCTTAACAAGCGATATGGCTGTGGTAGGGGTGTGAGTTTCATATCAAGGACTATTGCTTTGGTATGAGGCGATGGGGGTGGGGGTGGGGGAGTGTCGGATTCCTAACAACCTCTATGGCTCTGGTAGGGGATGTTCTTAACAGCCTCTATGGCTCTGGTAGGTGATTTTCTTAACAAGCACTATGGCGGTGGTATGGTATATTCGTAACTATCACTATGGTTGTGGTGGGGGTTTCTTAACAAGCACTAAGGCTATGTCGGAGGCTATGGAGGTGGGGGGGGGGGGTCTTAACAAGGTCCATTGCTCTGGTAGGGGATGTTCTTAACATGCTCTATGACTGTGGTAGAGAGGGTGTTAACAAGCGTCATGTCTGTGGTAAAGGTGGGGGATGTTGTTGATAACTGACATCCAACAACAAGTCAAGGACACTACATTAGAGCAACGTCTGTTCCAAATTCCTGATAGCCGTTACCCATCTTCTACATGCTGAAACCGGAGGATAATACCATTACACTCTGTGAAGACAGGCTGTCTGTGTAAATGATTCATGCCTAAGTTGCTATTGTCAAAGCAGGCGCATGATGATTATTAGTTCCCTGGACACAGGAAAGACTCATATGTCGAGAGAGCATCTTTATTTAATGCTTTGATTGTGTTTCCGTTGAACAAGGGTATACTGCGTTGACTTCCATTGTTGCGTTCGGACACTGAACGTCTATATTTTATGACAAATTAATGTTCTACGGCAAGGGCAGAACTAACCGTAATATTTAAGTGTGTTACCTGAGCTAAATCCTATCTACCTGTCTACGTATGTATGTATCATGATGATATCCTAAAGCTTCGCAAAGAACCGTTGAAATCCTTGCATGGTGAATATATTCTTAGTTAATAAAAGCGATCAAATATTCTCGATCAAAAGCTATGATTGAGAGCAATTCATTTTGAGTTAGACATGGGCCGTTACTGATCTGTAAACGAGTGATTACGCTGTCAGCTACTCTCTGCTTCAGTCTCGTTACTGAAATCGTAGAACAAAGTAAATGTCTCCCTAAGTTGGTAGCACGCTACCGGCCGTACTAAAATTGCTCTAACTAAACGATTCTGACAAATTAAAAATCAATATAAACATACCTCATGCCTTTTTACATGCTACACATTGCGCCCCTTGTACATGCGATACACATTTGTCGCCGCTTTCTGCCAGATTCAATTGGTCCTTATCCAACACATACCCCATGCGTTACTTGCCGTGTTCGGCGGGCGCAACGCAAGCACGATGCAGTAGCGAGATCGTGCGTTTGATCTTGCGTGTTTACTTACGGTAAGAAAACGAAAAAGGCCAATTTTATATAGTAGTGTTGTTTAAAGTATCATACTGTCATCTGGCATGTATTTGAAAGTATTCATAATTTAGCTTGGGTTTTCATGCATAGTAATGCAATCAAAGTGGCAAAAATGGTTTTCACTCTTGAATAGTTTTTGACAAATGATTTTTCAGGTTTATTGTACACAAGTGCATTTATCACGGTCATTTGAATGATGGAATCTGATCAGTTCAGATTAGAAGTAGATCAACCAATCCTTTCGTCATCATGATTCCTGGATTGGTTGCTTGCCAAGTAGGTAACGTGAGAAGTTCTTTTTTACGATCACGTACATGATAAGGATAGAGTGAGAGGTCGAGCATGTGTGCATCCGAAAATACCAAGCAATGGCATTTATTTGACTTTCAGATATCATTAGAATATGAATTGGTGGAACTGAATTATTGCAGATAATATAAACACGAAGTATGAATGGCCGAATCAATCGCCTAACACTTATTTGCGATGTCTCAGTATTATCAGACAATCTATCATTACTACCATATACTCATATGCATTCATAGGAAATATTAACTTTAAATTATTCTACCTTCTATGGCTCTTTGTTTGGATAAAATTATACGCGTCTACTTACATATTGCTTCATGGTGCGGGTGCTTAATATAACTGTTACATTTTTTACAGGTTATGCAATCTTTTGTGATCAAAAAGGAGTTGCATCAGGCCAGTATAAATCTCAAAACATTATTCGTTTTCGGTTTTGCATGGTGCCATGGCCATTTTCATCCAGCGCACTAACTGTACTAACTGCTTTATATTACCCCCGAGTACACAGTGGCTGTTGTCAACCTTTGAAGACTTTTCTTGCATAAATGCGCAGCTGGTGACCTCCAAGTCTGTCAACATGATCAAAGCGAGTCATAGTACCCCGAGGTATCTGGACGCATTACAGATAGCAGCAGTCAATGGCATGTGAGTCTATTCATGGATGCGGCCCTCCGCCAAATAATGTTATGAGATAGTACTTGGCTAAGAACGTTGAGCCGAAGGTTGCAGGCAAATTTGTACCGATTATTCTGTAATCGAGACATATTCTGTAATACGAACTTTAATCCGTAGTTGAAGCAAGATTACCACAGTAATATGTACACATGCAAATAGGTTGAGCATGGAAACCAGTGTGTTCTTTGCAAATACAGGAGCTGGTACAAGGTAATATTGCATGAATCATGATGTGAAAATAATTCCATACGAGCGATTTGAGGGAAGGCGGAGGGTGGGGGTGGGGGTTGGAGGCTTGCACTAAATATGACTAAACCTCTTCGTTTGTACATCTATGGCTCTCATCTTATGGTCGGTATGTTCAGAATGATAATGTGGCGGGATAATATTACCGATCAATGCAGAGCATCTGGCGACTGGGTCTTAAGCCGCCTAGTCATAACAGTTCCCGAGTATTTTCAAAATGATAGCATGAATTTCAAGTTATTTGCATAATTGGAAGACTATCGTGGTCTCTTCCAATATGCAAATGGCCGCAGCCTCTCAACATGTCAAACTAACATTCGTGCTGTGATGGGGCACACGACAAAAATTGAAATACTGTCGGGAACGGAGGGGTCAAATGTGATATAAGACTTCAATACATCAAATGGGCATTGTCAGTAACACTCTTTCATAGTGTTTAATTGGGTGTGTTTAAGCAGTTACCTAGGTATGACCGCTTAGGAATCTTAATGCATCCCTCATAATGACAAGTCAGCAAAGATACCTAACAATGTATTCCAGAACTCGACCGCGATAGATGGGCCATGAGATTGCCTCTTACATTCCTCTGATACACATAGTTTATCAAGACGTGTTTGATGGACACTTAGTGATTGAAAAAATGGCCGAGAATACTGAAATCAGTCAAACGCTTTCTCATAGATCTGCACTAAGCATACTGCTGGATAATTCAATGATGCCTGATTGGACTTTAATTAAAAGTCTAAGTAAATAAGGTAAAAATGCGAATGTGCGTATATATGTTCATAAAAGAGCAGCATTTAGCTGGTGTATTCTCTCACGTGTATATCGAGCGGGAATATGAAGCGTGCATTCACATGCTCGGCCAATATCTTATGTATGCATGCCGCTGAGATCCGCTAAATTAGACTCCAAATCGAAAGAATGAAACTTTTCAAATTTTGTCCGTCAAGTTTCCAATGATTAATGTGACATTCTAACGGTCGTGTGCAGGTTCGTGCACGTTTGTATCGAAAAAAATCTGCACATAACCTCGGTCACGGTATCCTAACGTCATACAGAGCCGGTTCCCGTGTTGTAGTGGTAAACGGCGTCGCCTGTCTACCCACTGGTTGTGGGTTCGATATCAAGGTGTGAAAATCTGAGGGTTTCCCCGTGACTCGGATGTTCACGTTAAATGGCGGTCTCTTCTGTGGAAGCAGAATCACCCGACCCAGTAGCTCAATATTACCGTGCTGGACCTTCTTCTGAGCAGTGTGGGTATCGCAGCCGGTCTGGGCAACAGATTTGTGCCAATTGTCACTGGCACTTGAGGGGAGCTGTCCAAGTGTCACCGTCGCGATACCACGTCGTTTTTGAAGGTAACGTTAAGCCCCAATATTACCTATTACGTATAACGTCGAACACTTATATTAATTAAAGGGCAAAAGGTTACCCCCACTTTTCAGGAGTTTAATTAGTATGACATTTGTTAAAAGCGCTTAAACCTTTCCCAAAGTCCATTCTTTTGCCTACATAATTTCCTCATTTCTTCGTCACGATATTACGGTTGCGTTTTATTTATTGTTCGACACCCTTTGTTTATCATGCAACTAATTGTTTTTGTATAGCTGTTTAATATGAGTGTACACTGCTCAACCCCGTATTATCACCATGTGTGTGTTAACCGGATACGAGCAATATTCTTTAGTGGAATAATTGATATACTCGCGCGATCATTTAACTACGGCGTAACAACGACCATATATAATATCATCAGGTAACAACCTGACTGATCATGACATTGATGCATGTACCGGACGCATGGCGATTATTGGGGGCGGTAAGCTTGACGTCCGTGTGTGGGCCAGTGATTGAAAAGGCACGTATGTCCCCAGCTACTCGCCACATATGGATGCAGTGTACAAGCACGCTTGTCGAGGCGTTCCATATGAAATAATTTGATCATTCGTCGATCGTTAAAATTACCGTCAAGCAAAGCAAAACGCAATTTACGCACGTTTATTTCAAAAACAGTAACGCAAAGCAAGCCCTCAATCCAGTGTAAATATGATAATAACAAATAGTTGTGCAGCTCACCATAGCAACACGAACCGAATTAAACATGATAATTACGTTCATAAACGCTCCATTGCCATGCTTTAGTGGTTATTAAATGACGCATTTAAATGATGCATTATAAGGGCAACGCTGAAATGCATTTACCTTGTTTGTTAGATATGATCAACAACCATCAAAGTTCGTGCAAGTGACACTGACGAACAATAATGATATTGGGATATTACATTACACTCATTAAAGCGTTATATATGATAATAAATAACATAATAAAGTGATCTGAGGGGCATTGTAAGCGAAATAATTTTCAAAGGAAGGATTATCAAACGAATAGTATTGGACGACTACTTCGCATTGTATAACACGCACCGTGATTAATATATCTCCACGATTTACTCTGAATATGGCTTTTGGATATTGATTCTATTATCCGCGATAATTTGGCTTTCTTCTACTATAACGAATGATATAGAATAATAATGTCAATCTTGCAATTTGGTATACAACAACAGCGCTCCACGCTATTTGCTGTGTTAAGACATCAGCGAACCGAATATTTTAGCTTCTATTATATACCGGAAAATCGAAATCCTTTCATATCAAGCAAATCAGTCGCCATGATGCTGTTATATGTGAATACGCTTTTACTTAATCGCCTATCTGTGAGTCTGAGGTTTATTCGGTGCAGTTAGTACAGGCATGCACTAGACTCAGGTAGTGTATGCAGCTTATTCAACAAGAGCAATTAACATATATGGAGTGTCAGATATTCACATTTAATTTCGTAATATTCCTCTCAATACATATTGTTGTTACTAAACAATAAGCAATATGAATGCTTCAATATATTAACTTTAAATCTTCTGCAAAATAAAGGTTTAAGAATAACTCGCAAATCAATAACTAAATAAATATTATTTGATTTATCATAGACGAACAGCATTTGTCGTTATGGAAGAGTGAGGATTAATAGCAAAACAAAATACATTGTGGCATGTAGTTTCTTAGAAAACGAAAAACAGCTATATCGTAATGCTAAGCTTGCCCTAAGCATCCAGATTACATGGTAGCTGAGACTAAACACCCGTCTAGTCCCGTTGGCCATAAACCGAATGCTGAGACTGCATAGCTTAAGTCTTGTGAGCGGCTTTGGAATATTGATTTCGCGCGTAAAATGATCCCAGCCTTTGAGTAATCGCTTCAGATGGAATCACATTTGTCGACCCAACAAGCGTTCCTAATTGATCAAAGCCAGCCATCGTAGGCACATATTGAATATTTGGAGGTTTCAATCATGTCATGGTACCCCTGAGTGTATGGAAGTATAATCAGTAATAGATGTCAAGGACTTGAAACTGTTTAAGGGCGATTATCTATGACCACGCAATGTAATACGTTGTATCGGGTCAAAAAGCTTGCGACAATAGTGCAAAACAACCCTTACAATCTTGATTACAACAGTGACATAAGTTCTGCATATATTCATCCCTATTTAAGTAACCGATGTCACAGGAGCTTGCCACACGTAGACATGCAACGACCACATTTACACAAGACGCGTGCGGAACATGTTGCGGTATAGTATGCTATGTAAATACTGACTAATAAGATCATCTATGGCATCATTGGGCGAACACTAATGAGTATCACGACATTCTAATAGTCCAACAACAACTACGGTCCTATTTGCGCTTTTATTACAACATCAAAGTAGAAAGCGGAAGGTCATAGCTTATTGTTACGATTCTATGTAGACAAATATGTAGCATTTGATTAATTTATGTATTGTTATATTGGGTTATGTCAGTCGTTTTAAAGGGTATATTTTACATGCTAGTTAATGCGATTTGGTGCGTTGTCATGTGACATTTTATAATGTAACTTACTTGGTATTGACATACTGTCCTGGCATAGTCTTATGGCGTATCTCGTCGAAAATAATTAATGTTGATTCATTTTTAACATTACCATGCAAGCATATGAGCCTCATAAACACTGCTATGTTATATCAGGCGTTCATCTCTGTAGCTCTTAATACGATGCAAACCTTATCATCCTAGTTGTGAAAAGTCCATTGGGCTGATTGTTCGGATTTGGCCTATGCATCAATTTGTCACCTAGAGGTTTAAGTGGCATGTAAAAGGCTCACACTTCATCTGAAGGGTCTAAAAATGAGTAGTTGATTATATCTCTCACAACGATATCTAGAGATGATCTTCGAGTATTAAACCCGAATTGATTAATTCGACTTTATTTGGGTTCCTTACGTTTTTCAGATTCCAAAAAAAGATGGGGCACTTCACTGGATCAATTGGTAGATATCACAAACAAGCTTCGAAAGCATTGTGTGGGCTGGTTTAGAATAAATGAAATCTTAATGCATTGCTTATGAACGAGTTAGCTAAAACGCAATGTCTCCTATGTATTGGATGGGACTATTACAAAGTTTTCTATGCTCTACCGATGAGCGAAATGTAGCTATACAGATGGTCATTTGAATAAATGTTAGTGAAGGTCAAGGTATAAGATTTATCGTTAAAAGCCCATGCAAAATTTCGTCAAAATGCGAATGCACGTCACAATATCCTGTCAAGGCCAACACTCAACGTAGAGAATTACATATTTCATCATGTGAAGCAAATTGATTGCCACAAATCTCTGCAGTTACCGCCATTGAAATTCGAGCCATAGGTTGCGTGGGAGAAGCGGAATTAGCCCAATCAAGCAGTAAATGGTGACTTGCATTTTTGTAACAGGTACATTGGACCTGATCAGTGTGTGTGACGTTCGTTTCCAGATTGGCAATTTGCAGATAATCAAAGCCATTTAGGAGAATAATTTTTTTCTCAATACACCAATACACCAATTAGGTAGGCATAGAGGCCAATAGTAGGTCACATTAGTGCAGCCTGCCAATGCATAATCTAAAATTACCCAAAGACACAACTGATGTCCTCATTCCATAGACGAGATACTGCGGGCCTGTGTTGTTAGTGGTCCATATTTCTCCTTCTGTAAATGGTTTTTGTTCATGACGTCAACGCATGTATGGACAATACAGTGTTTCATGAATGTTCGGGCCTTGACTTCGGCTAAATCCAATCTTACCACAACGTGCTGTTGCGAATGTTTGGGTTTAGAAGAGGATGTATCTCGTGTAGAATAAACAATTCACTGAAGCGATCAGATTACTAGGGCGTAACGCACACAAAGAACATTAACACCAGATAACAGTGAATCATCGTGAACCATGCACGGAAGGCAATGTGCCTTTTTGGAGCAACAGGCTAGACGGCACAATTATTAAAACTCGGTATTAATGTAATACCGTCTTGCTGATCATATCTTGTAAATAAAACTGTCTACAAACAATGACGTCGTGTTGGGTATAATTTACGGACCAAGCTTATCTAATCGTAAGCTGATCCAATGCGACTACGATGAACTGAGCCAACCGCTTCAGATATGACAGCATGTTTGTATTGGAGAACCATACATAGCCTACGTGCTGGCTTTTCGATTGCTGATTCGTTGTAGCAGTGCTGTTCTGATGCCAGGGTGTCGAAATAGACAGTCCGGATATTTTATTTATCTGTAAGTAAGATATACATCAAAATATTTCGATAACAATAATAAGCATTGTCATGCTAGCAGATACAGTCATATTAACGAAGAAACTAATCTGGTGATGCACAATCCTAATCCGAAGGTGATTATCTCAGCGGATGTGATGCTCTGTGGGGAAATATCTATCTCAGTAGAAGTGGATACCTTCGTTGTTGCAATCATCTCAGTAGATACGACTACCTAATTAAATGTTATTAGCTTAGTAGATGTGATGTTCTCAGTAGATGTAATGTTCTCATATGATGTGATGTTCTCAGGGGATGTGAAGTTCTCAGTAGATGTTATGTTCTCAGTATATATGTTGTTCTCACCAGATGTAATGTTATCAGTAGATGTGATGTTCTCCGTAGATACATAAGATGTGATAATCACACTTGATGTATCCCAAAATGTAGGATTATCTCATTAGATGTGATGATCTCATTAGCTATAACATCCATCAATGTGGAGTGATCGCATGGCTGTATCAACACAATGGAAGATGTTCACATATTGTTCCAACACTCCAGTGTATACGCTGCTAGTCAGGCAGGTGCGATTTTGCATAACCCGTACTTGTATACTGTGTAACTATGTATTGCATGAAGCAAGTCTGCATTTACCAGTCTCAAACGCCAACTAGCGTAATTGATATCGTGAGTTTAGAACTTTCTGTGGCATGCATCTCGGAGAATCTCACAAATAACTCATTGGGGGCGATACATATATCTGTAAACACTGATTGACATGACTGTCATCGAGTCATTCATTATAACAGCCAATTTTATAGGTCCTTTTATTTTCCCTGACTTTTATGCTGTCAAGTCTGAGTGACCAGCTTCATCAAAGACTCATTAACGAATGTGTATTGTTGCTTGAAGACCGGCCAAAAGCCACACAATGCTGAACAATAATAGGGTGCTACCTAACCGTTATTCATCTTGCTTAAAATGGCTAACATTATAAATACGAACGCATCAATTATGACAGCTGAGTTTGCGTCAGTAACCTGTGTATTACCAAGCGCGATTATGGATGTGTATATCTGTAGAAAAATTACATTTAGCGTTTAAGGAATATGAGCGTTTCAAATTCGACCAATAGACTGGGCAGTTCCATAAGAAACAAATCCGACCGCAACGTTGGAATGGCCATCGTAACGAGCGTCTTTTCGCCTTCCAGGTCACACTTTATTGATGTTGCGGTTGGTTTGATTGATTTATAGTTGGCAACTTCTGATCGCTGCGCTTTCTAAACTTCCAAACTAATATTATTGCATTTAACACCCACTGCGTAAAAGAAGAGCACAAACCAATAGCCACACTCTCGCGTGTCCCCGATGTTACCAATATATGACAAATTTCGCATTATTCAATGATAAGAATTCTACCTTAGAGTAAACATTTATGTTCAGCTTAAGTAACCGGTACTTAACCCGGGATTCCGTCCTTAAATGACAGTAATGCTCATCAATTATTTTCGCTCTCAATTGCCTTATATGTGTTTTCTTTAATGCACGATATTGAAGTAATGAAGGCTTGCAACTGTCGTTAATCTGACTAATGAGATATAGTCAACATCACCTGTTTTGAGGCCTGGTGGGGTGATTGTATGAAGAAGCCTAGGGTAATTTGAATGCATTGCGTATTGGAAGTATTGACGAAGCCCTACGGCGTCTAAATATTTATATTTTTTAACCGATGATCTAAACCATCTAGGGAATATATGGTTTGCTACTCGCATAGAATGATTACTTTCAGAAAATATCCGTTGATTGCCTTTTTTAAAGAAGCCCGCTGCTTTTGGAACGGGTCCCGAATCGACTAAGGCTCTTCTTGGCGTATTTTGCACCTATCGTCCCCTCTTAAAGAGCCTTAATGCCTTACAACTTAGGACGTATTCGCATGCTGTGGCAGTTAAACTGCAGAAAACGACATACGAACCGTCCATGGTGCCTTTCTGAATATGTTCTCAACAACCTACTGGAACAAAAGATGATGCAGACAACATAATATGCAAATATTTTTCTATTGTGAAAAAAATAAATACATAGCTTGTTTTCTCATATAAACTGTTAGTCTCTCTACTGGTCGTTGAATTGCCACAGATATTCTATGGATCAGCCTCACAAGGCATTATGAATACAATATTGTCGCAAGTAATATGTGGCTCAGCCTGACAAGGCCTCATAGATATTGCATTGCCACAGGTATTCTGTGGTTCCGCCTTACCAAGCATTATGTATACTGCATTGCTGCAGGTATTCTTTGGTTCAGCCTGACCAGACGCCACGAATACTGCATTGCCGCAGGTATCATGTGGTTCAGCCTGACCAGACTCCACGAATACTGCCTTGCCGCAGCTTTTCGGTGGTAAATCATGACCTGGCGCAATGCGATAATGAATGGATGAATGTATGCATGAACGAAAGTTATTCCAGACAAATGCAACAGGGAGATAACAAGGATATTCCGTGGTTCGGCACTACTGGGTGTAATGAGAGCTGTCTTGACGTTTGCAGTAAAATTCACCTGTCTTGTGAGCATTGACGATGCCGACACTGTTCTACGCGTCATATTAAATTAAGTTATTAAAAGGGATCAAATATTCTCGCCTAACAGCTATGATAGAGATCAATTCATATGGAGCTAGACAGGGGTCGTTACTGCTCTGTAAGCGAGTGATTACACTGTAAACTTCTCTCAGCTTAAGTCTCGTTACTAAAATGGACTATCGTCCAGTAGTTATCAAAGCTTTCATTGCCTCGTGCACCATAAGGCTTCGGTAGATTTTGTAGCACTCTAAGCGCATCCCCAATCATTTGCAGATTCCGGAAACCATTCGGCACACAATGTAACAAAGCTGAGGTGATGACAATCGCTTGCAACAATAGTACAGCGATGTGAAGACAACCATCGTGCTGCCACAAAACTACAGCGGACTGCTGACAACTATCGTGTTTCTACAAAATTACAGCAGGCTAATGACAACCATCGTATTTCTACAATACTACAGTGGCCTGATGACAACTATCGTGTTTCTACAACTCAACAGTGGCCTGATGACACCCATCGTGCTGCTACAATACTACAGTGGCCTGATGACAACTATCGTGTTACTACAACTCAACAGTGGCCTGATGACAGCCATCGTGCTTCTACAATACTACAGTGGCCTGATGACAACTATCGTGTTTCTACAACTCAACAGTGGCCTGATGACAACCATCGTGCTGCTACAATACTACAATGGCCTGATGACAACTATCGTGTTTCTACAACTCAATAGTGGCCTCGTGCCTTATTAAGTCCGAAATAACTTTGGCAAAAGCGTGGCATTGGTGAGGTATTTACTCCTTAATTATGATTTCCTTTGGCTACAAAGGTATACCACAATAGAACAAGAGGCAGGCAGGAGGAGAGGTGACATCAGAGTATGATATATCGGATCTTGTGGGGTCCGCGATTGCGCAGGCTACTGTGATCTTCTGGGGATAATTGCAGGACAATATTTTGCGAATGTATGTTATATAGATCTTTAGCATACAGACCGAAGACAATAAGCACTATGTAAATATCTACAAGACGGCTTTTGATAATACCTGATAATAATGATCACAATTTTCATTATTTTGTCATGTTATCTTTATTCTATTATCTATATTTTACATTGTGATTCAAGCGGAAAATGGAATCGATGTTTTAACCTAACAGTCAAGATCGAGTTTTATTCCTGTCCGACACACGTGTTATATCCATCCCTGAAGCCTCATCCAATCACATAAACATCTGGGTAACTGGTTGCTGGATTCCAGCGATGATTAGGCTCGGCAATATTTCCAAGCGTCGATGACTTTAGAACGCGTAAGGCTTCATGAAGCTTGAAATTCGGTTTTGGCCTCTTTTTGCCAAAACAGCCGGTGGCTTTACTCAATCATTTAGATGGTAACTCGCTATGCTCGTGTCTGTATAAGATATGAGACTACACGAGATGTGAGTCGATCAGCAAGTTGAGATAACTGCACTTTTAAAACTAGGTTCGTATATCACGACTTGCCTATCGTTATTATCATGTTGTACAGAGGGCCATCCAGCTGATGATACATCAATAACAGCAATTATACATGCAGCGGTTAAGGCAATCTTCCAATGGAACTATTCGACATATTATACGATGTAAATACACAAACACAAGCACGCACACACGCACATGCACACAACACACCAACACGCACATGCACACACATACGCACTCACACATGCACACACACACACACCATATATTTATATATATATATATAAGGAGTGGCCAACAGAATATATATATATATATATATATTGCCTATATATATATATATATATATATATATATATATATTAATACTGGTGCATGATGTCTTGTTAAGAATCTGCCTTTGGCCGCAATTAATGGTGTTTTTATTGTCAAAGGACAAGTGCTGGATATATCAATCACTGTTTCCCAAGGAGTGGCCAACAGAACGTTGCCTCAGGTTAATACTTCCAGATTTTATGACATTCCGACTAACAAAAGACTGTATATATCATACAATACCATTATTTTCTGTGCGAAGATTTGCACTAAGTGGGTGCTTTTCGACTAGAATACACTAAACGCTCGGAAATGGTGGCTAATGAAGTTGCATCTTTTTTATAGCAACGGCAAATGCGTCTCGCGCTTGATTGATTTTTTATCTGGAAGGGCTTTGCTTTTATGCATTTGTCCCGCTAATTTATCCATTCAACATATAACATTAGGACTGACGTTATTAACAACCTATGTCCAATATTGTGTCACCATAGACTTATTAACTGAAACTGTTAGTACTGTAGTTTCTTTTTTGTTACTATAATGATGATTGGTCCCTTATAATTGTCACTATTTAGTCATTCCATTTACATCCGATAACTGTACAGCAGGGCATAAAATTTGGGCAAAACAAGCTTACAATTTCTCTTTGGGGTGTTTACCAACATTTGTACAGAGAAGAAAACAGTAACCATGAAACACTCGCTATGTTGAACACAGCATTTGTAACCGGCTGCCATCTTTTCCGTTTTATAGGCTGTCGGATTCAGTGCTACTGATCATTAATCTTGATATCTTGGCAGATTGCAATTTTAGGGAAAATTGATGCGTCCCCCTAAAGGACGGTTTGCAGCTGTCCAAGTGTCAAAGATTCAATTGGCGTGTATGACCTACTTAAACATGGACACGTTGATTGATACCGATCTCAAGAGCTGACAAAACTTAATATTTGTGCCTGCGTCAGTCTGCTAACTATGTTATATGGTAGTTACAGGGAAAGACACAATTGGATATAAGCTCACATTTACTACGTACTGAGCCTATATCTACACGTGCTGAGCCTACATGCTTACCAAAATGATGCAACGCCTTCTATGGCTATAACCGGGGTAATGCAGGCTTGCTTATATACCCCTTAATACTCAATGTACTAAAGCCTTGTTTTTGCCCGATAGATACTCTAGCTTATTCCCACCTCTTAAAATCAACAATACTAAATAACATACAGGTAAGAAGCTTTCACTCATGGTGGTACATCCGTTCCATTGGTGCATAACACTAACACTAACTTGATAGGCAATTTTGTTTTACAAAATTTATTAGTCTTCGTTTAATGCATATAACATTCTGCTATTCTGCCAGATAATTACAATAGGCTTACCGATGGTCTATCTTGGAAAACACCGGAATGTTTTTGGACTGCTATCGCGTCGTTTACACGAACAGTGCAGCATAACATAATCTGTCACGCAAATCGTCCAGAGCATTGCTACCGAACAATGGCAGCAATGTGACTACCTTCGATAGCCGAGTTTTCTTACGATCTACATACTTGTAGCTAACGAGAATCAAGTTCTCCTCAGCGTTGTGTACAACCATCCATTGGATAACTAGGGTGTGCAGACGACCTCCCCCCCACGCCCCCCCCCCTCCCCACAGGTACATGGTCTTCTGCTGCTTCGCAAACAACAACTCGTCGAGGATAATTGACAGCATTTACGCATTCTCATATAGTCTTTCAACGAATCAAGTGCGCATCAGGGAATAGTGTAATGTCACATAACCCCACCGAAAGTGCATGGTTTAGTTTGAAAACTGTTCCTTGGGATGTCTTCCTGTAACAAACTTGAAGGATATCAAATTGGTGGCGACAATATTGCACCTGCCAGTGCTACCACAGAATGCTAGTAGCGTTAATAAACCATCGTGAAAGATGCGGATCCTTACGGTCCTTATATTCTTCCAAATTAACCATTCAATCGACGCGTCTGTCGGTGATAGGGAGCGCATACATTTTATTGACAACAGAATTATCCTATATGGATGGGATTTGACAAGATTGTTTACTTCGCGAAGCAAGTCGGTGCTATAATAGCGGTAGTTGGTTTAAAGTCCGATTTATTGGGGACTTCTCAATCACCATTGCATGGTCATTTCAATCATTTCAAAGGGAACACCGATTCATGAAGTAAGTGATGTGTTCCGTCCACGGATTGTTATCTATTCATAGATTGGTTGATCCCGCTTGCATAGCCATCTGCAATCATTCATCAGTTCCATATCACTTCCCCGTACGTTCCAGTTCATCATCTGACAAGCGGCTCTGTCTTTTCGGTTGTGCATAACGCTGGCTAATCCAACTCACACTCTCTGCTCTAGAACGCAATAGAGACCTGACAACCACATAATTTCTACATCAAGCAAGAAATATAGCTTTGGAATGGAGCGATGATTAATTTTGCATTACCGTTCGTAGCGATCACCTAAGCACTTATGAGATACGCAGAAATATGATTAGACAAGTTAATCAAACTGGGTTTTAATGCGTAGCAATGTCCAAGAAGGGCATGCAACGAATGGGAGTTGTGTGGGGAGTAATATGATGCTACAAACACCTACCTCGTGTCGTGTCTTCGTGTCGTTCATGCAAATATTCAGGCGTCATACAGACAGATATTTTATAAAGATTAGCTCTTAAACACCCCCTTACAGGATAACTCCCAAGTTGCACATGCGGACTGTTTAACATTAATTCCAGTCAATCATTAATCAGGTTTTTGAGATAATCCTATCCAGTGTATTTTCGTGGCAATAGTTTGTTCTGGTCAATGTCCCGTTGTTTGTGAGGCAGCATCGATCATAAGTGTGTACACAATGTACGCTTGTTGCCTCATCATACCCGAATTTTGTTTATCAAAACAAATCGACCACCTCAATGTTTTCCGTTTTCATTGTCAAACCGTTCATGCAACTTCATCAAAACATATCGCTAGCTTGTATACATTTTAATATGGAAGCGGTTCCAGACAGGCAGCGACCCGACAGCCTACCACTTTAAGGCAACGGTGGTTGATGTGGCCGTAACATTAGTGGCAACACGTTTTTCATAACGCATATTCCTTTGACATATAATAGGAAAAGCTCCAGTTCCGTCGAGTGAAAACTAGGCATACTCCTACTTATTTATGCCATTTTCTCCCCCAATATGAACAGCTAATTACATGAGATGCAGCCTTTAGTAAGAAATATTCCAACTTATTGTTATAAACACATCAATAGCCGATACTGTGCATTATAAACAAACAGATTGCGCCATCCATACACACAGTGGTATTACTTGACAGAATAAAGTTTCTCTGTAGAGCCAGCATATGTAAACTATTCAATGCTATGATTTCACATGGCCATACAGCTGCAAATTTATTAAATTCAACGGTTGTTTCGATACCAAAAGATATGCGATCATCATTAAGTTGTAGTGATGATTATAGGGGAATGGCATTGTGTAGTTCAATTTGCAAAGTTTTAGATATGATAATTCTTAAACAGTATGGCAATGTTTTATGTAGGACTGATCTTCAATTTGGCTTCAAAAAGGGACATTCTACAATCCTTTGCACGACTGTATATAAAGAAACAATTAGTTATTATACACAAAGAAATAATGATGTTTTTAGTTATCTGTTAGATGCTAGTAAAGCCTTTGACAGGGTACATTATGGAAAATTATTCAAATTGCTATTGCAGCGTAAAGTGCCTCCGCATATAGTTAGGTTTCTAATGGATAGCTATTCGCGACAGACTATATCTGTTGAATGGAATGCATGCTTATCAAAAGAGTGTCATGTATCAAACGGTGTTAAGCAAGGTGGTGTCATATCACCGATATTATTTACTGTGTACATTGACGAGCTGATACAAAGGTTAAAAAAGTCTGGACTAGGCTGTCATATAGCCAGCGAATAAGTTGGTGCGCTTGATTATGCTGAAGACATTACCTTACTCAGTCCAAGTCTCATTGCACTGAACAGTATGTTGAAAATATGTGAACGATTTGCAGATGAATATAACGTAGTTTTTTAATCCTTTGAAAACAAAATGCATAAAATATGGCAGGGCAGTAAATGAATTTGATAAGGTGATATTCTATGGCTCTACTATCGAATGGGCTACAACTATTAAACACTTGGGGAACGTCATTGATAACATGTTGAATGATTGTAGTGATTGCACGTCAAAATGTTCTATGTTTAAAGTTGCTTTTAACAAAATGATGGGCAACTTTGGAGAGTTGCATAAAAACACATTGTGTAAATTATTCAATTCCTATTGCTGCAATTTTTATGGCTCCCAGATTCTGATGGTTATAAAGAAATATGTGTTCAGTGGAATAAGGCTGTTAGGCGAATACTCAGCCTTCCAATTGCTCCGCATACTTGGGTACTGGGGCCATTAAGTGGCCAACTATACATTAGCGTTTCCTTATGCATAAAAACGCTGAAAATGATTGTCCAAATGAATCACAGTGACAATGCAGTAGCTACGTATGTGACCAAACATGCTTGTTGTAATGCCCTTTCATCTTTGGGTCGCAATATTGCTTACCTTAGACACATATACAACATCAATGTACATAATGAGGTGGGGTTCAATATCACACAAATTATCAAGAAAGAGTAGTTAGCTTTGGTCTGTATCTTAAATACATTGTTTTGTGTTAAAAACAATGAAATTATGATTGATGAATTTGACGATGAAATGATTTATTAGATGATACAAGGTATTTTAGTATCGTAACAGTTTTATCTCTTTTTTCCGTTGAATGTAGCAATATAGTTTAAATTTATGTATCACAATTATTGTTTATGCAGGTGCCTTGAGTCCGAAATAAACATATATATATATTCTTGTGCCGGTTGGAGAAAAACGATATACATGTTAAAAAGTTAATCACTCGTGTTCATTCTTTTTAAATAAATAAAGAGCCAAAACTTAAGTGCAGTAGTCTAGAGGTGTCCAATTTTCAAGCATCAAATTACCAAGTATAACTTATTCATTATGGTGTTTATGCGAGTTTCCAGATCGTGACAATGCGCCTTAAAACGCCTTAAACGCCTTACTACAGTCGTACCCACTTAACACATAGTTACAAACGTTCTGTTTCATATGCACACAATAATCTATGAAAGGATGCCGCACATTACAAACGATTTTAAAATGCAGGCATTTGTCTATTAATTGGGCATCTTATGTCCAACATCATATTTCGTTCATTGCTTCTTAGTACCAGCATGACGAACTGAAATCAATCTAACTCTGAGCTGTAAAGCATTCGCTGAAAACGCTTGGACGATGCGTTCTAGTAGTGGGTATCATCTTTACAGTGATCCCTCTAACGTAGTAGAGTTAAACCGTCGACAGTCGTCTGTTAACAAATGATGACATTATGCAACCTTGCGCATATCAATCGGCTTTTTGGGGAGTATTGGAGTCTCTAAAACAGAAAGCAAATTACCATGTGAGAATGCAATATGAAGCACTATTTCCTTTCCCATTCCCTTTAAGCGCAGTTGTCCTTGAATATGACCTCAATATCAACTACCGGATGAATTATTCAATTTTATCGGAAGGTGTTAGAATACAAGTGTCAACCGTGCATCTAATGGACAATAATGAACGGCATGTACGGCATCAGCTAAGATGAATTGTACTACTTTAAGGTACCATTGTCAGCGCAGTTAATTGTAAAAGCTCCTACATGGAACATGAATAGCTCAAGTGCACATGTTGCGAGCATAGCACTGTGTGACACAGGTGTAGTGTAGCACAGTACAGGGAACGATAGCTTTGCAACGGGCAGGCATATGAATGAAAAATATTTTGGTACAAATGCCAGACATAGCAACTAACTAAGTGTGACATTCGTGAGGATACAGGTATGTACAAAACAACTGCACCACCACATCATAATTAGTTCCATTTAATCCATTAAGTTGAAGGAGCCGTAATTGTACGTAGGTCATCTCATCTGTTCCCCAAACACAACTATTAACTATTATGATAACAAGGCGAAGGGTGAATATACATAGCATTGCTTGCATCAGGTCTCATACATTTCTAACAAACACTAATTTTGATATTTATTTGGCACATAAATATTAAGAAAAGCCAATTCTTCTATATCATTTACTCTATCAAGGGTCGAGGGCGATATTACACTTTATGCTAGTACTATGTTTAAAGATGTAATGCATTGGGATGTGGGGGTTCAAGACACCCGACTTCGTAGCAATAGCCTCCATGAAGAACGAATCACGCACCTATCGCTTCAGTCGGTCGTTTACTCGTCATATGCATATTGTGGTGTTATTAAAGCACGAACACTCATTAGTGTTAGTAGTTAGTTCTACTTTCAATGGTTGTGCGTTTCTTTATTGTCAGCGTCATCTGTAAGCCACAGGCAGAGTGACTTGGTGCTAAATATTAAACGTGAGTAAATCGGTCAGGAACATCAATCATCAGTTAACATACACGATCGATATTCTAAGGATTATTGTCATTCATTTCTTTTTCGTATTACATTAGATAGAACCCTATAAAACAAATTCACATATAGAACACATGTAATGGGCTCTTTGTAGGCTTTGAATACACATGTTAGAAATGTCATTCTGATTTCTCCCAACAGTGTTTATTGCAACAGTTAATGGACTCCCTCATGAAAGGACTTATCACTTATACAACATTGCTAAGTAACCCATTGTAAAGACACGTATTCAAGCTTTTACGACATAAATATTTTAATGCTGCACGGCAAATAGAGCAGTGATCAATCAATCATTTCCAAATAGGGCAAATAAACGACTTGCAATACAAGGTATACTGGGATTCTATAGCGTTGTGTCCAAAGTCATAATTTAATTCAAGTAAATTGTGTACATAAAACATGACATGACTAGGTATTATGGTGTGTGACGCGCATAGATTTATTAGACGTTCGGCCAAATACCTTGTATCAAGCATTGATCATATTGCCGTGTCAAATTAATCAGAAAGTAGTAAGTGCTTGATCACAATTTTTTTTTCTGAAAACTATTCTGCGTATATGTTAACTAATTATCCGCATAATTGCTAGTCAGAAAAACATTCGTTTTCCTATATTGTCAAATTGTCTATTGCTTGGTATAATGCGTAGCGATACACTTATCACATTTGGATTGTATCACAATCAGCATCTGTTGGGGAGAACCTAGATGATTAATACTGATCCTGGCCTAGCGATACACTTACCACATTTGGATTGTATCACAATCAGCATCTGTTGGGGAGAACCTAGATGATTAATACTGATCCTGGCCTAGCGATACACTTACCACATTTGTATTGTATCACAATCAGCATCTGTTGGGGAGAACCTAGATGATTAATACTGATCCTGGCCTAGCGATACACTTACCACATTTGGATTGTATCACAATCAGCATCTGTTGGGGAGAACCTAGATGATTAATACTGACCGATAGCGATACACTTACCACATTTGTATTGTATCACAATCAGCATCTGTTGGGGAGAACCTAGATGACTAATACTGATCCTGGCCTATGAGTTGTGCATCAGTCTCGGCGTTTTATTGAAATAAGCGCAAGGCTAGCTGTAGAACACCGATTTACTTGTAATCATATTCGACATGCAAGGACATAAGCATCTGGGTTCTTTTGTCTTGCTCTAGAGATATATCTGGCAGATAGACTGGCAGCATAGCAGTTGTTAAATTAACCAACAAATGGTCATGGTCGATGTATTCCTTTGTACCCAATGGTGTACTCGATAACAATTGCGCCTTATAACTTCTATAGAATGCCAATAGGTGAGTGAATGGTAGAAGTATGCACTAAAAGTCGTTCTCATCTATGTTGCATAAAATGTAAACATGGCGTTGTTGACATAAGAAAAAATAATTTGCAGAGGACGCATGGCGCAACTAAACACTTGTAGGAATTAATGAATGCGTAGGTTACACCATTTAAATAATATCGCGCAGCACCTAGAAAAATAAAACTAAATCGTCGGATGAAAGCCTGTTGGTCAACTGTTCGGCTCGATGTTAAATTTGGAATGCGAACGTGACCATCATACCTCTTTCATTACATATATATTCACTAGGAATGCATGTTTCGCTCCAAACCCTGAAAAAAAACAATGTTTGGCTGTTAGCCGTAGCCCATACGTCATTCAAAAGAATATAGCTCAATTCATGACTAACAATTCATGTGGAGAATGTTTTGGACTACCACCACCAATGCTTTAAGATTGGTAATATGCACGCGCGAGTTTTGTTAGTAGACAATATCAGGTAGAGAGACGCAAGAGATTAGGAGAAAGGCAGAAAAGAGTAGAATAGAGGCATTCAGAATTAGGGAAGAGGCACTGAGCTTGCTGAATAGACAGGGCTAGCTAAAGGGAGGCAATGATGATGAAAGGGAGGCTATATTGGAATAGCGAGAGGCATTGAGGTAAGTAAGTAGACAGTGATAATGGGTGGAAGTTTGTATTGGACAATAATGCTGTAAAAGGGCAGTGCCAGCTTAAGGGGCTTATGAGAGCGGGCGGGGCAGTCCGTATGAATATTGGGGAGAGCAGGCAGGCCGAAACGGAAAGGGCGGTGGAAACGATTGTTAAGGGTAAAGACAAAGCATTCTGTATTGAAGCCCTCGCAAAATGTTCAATACTCATCCCTCAAACTTCTGGCTTAATATGGATGTTAAACCCAATAATCAATTATTATTATAGGCAGGATATCATGAGATGAGAGACGACATTGAGGGCTAACGTGGGGTAATGTTGTTGATAAGCTTGCTCTTAGGGTGTTACAGCCTGGTTAACAATCTCTTATTATTGAAGTTCTTTATTACTCAGTCTGACATTAGCATACTATGATTTTTGCCTGCATGCCCTCACGTCAATTTGGGATAGATGCACGGAGAGAAGATATAACGATGGCATCGCATTATGCAACACCGCATGGGTGACTAATTAGGGAGACAAACAGACGAACTAGGGAGTGAAAAAGGTCGGGGCAATGGCTTTGTGTGAAGTGGGAGCTCGTATTTAAGGGGAGCTGTCAAAGCATCACAATCATCCATATCCAAACCCGTCGCGACATACTCTCGTTTATAAAAGTGACCTAATATTCCGATATGACCTACAACTTCATTATATCATATTATGTCGACGATGGCAAATTAAACACCACATGTTGAAACAGATGCGTACGGCGAATTAGATGCTTGTTGGTGAACTGATATGCATTACACATTCAATGTGAGGCAGGAAGTATTTTCCTGCACAATGTATAAAGATATATATATATATATATATATATATATATATATATATAGAGATATATATATATATATATATATATATATATATATATATATATATCATATATATATATATATATATATATATATATATATATATATATATATATATATATATATATATATATATATATATATATATATATATATATGCATATATATATACATATATATATATATATATATATATATATATATATATATATATATATATATATATATATATATATATATATATATATATATATATATATATATATATATATATATATATATATATATATATTATATATATAAATATATAAAAAAATATCGCGCTTCGTGAACCACATATGTCCTCTTCAGTAATGGAAAACATTCGATAAACATCCGCCGCCGCCTTATGCTGAAAAACATTAATGCATCCTTAGGGGCATGGGGTGATACCGGCATATAATCCTCGATAGACGTGTCAGTATGTAATGAATATGCTATCATGTTTACCACTGATATTAACAGCTGCTCCTACTGTAAAGGTAAGTAACTGGGTGTTGCAATGTGCATAAATGATTGTGCAACATAATATCTGCTGAAAATGCCCACCGCTGGGAAATTACATTGATGGGCCATTACGCAAGAACGAACGCCTCATCAGACAGAATGTCCATTTTCACTGCTTGACGGTTCGCATGGTTGTCAAATATCAACCTAGCAGTGATTAATGGATTATAATCTATGGATTACGCGTTGATAAAACACATTAAATAAATACAAAATCTTACTGGGTAATTGGATGATGCTCAAGGTATTTCTCACATCAGTCTCATACATATTGTCGTTAAACAAACGTTTGTATGATACGACTAGTGCGCTGAGGAAGATCTGAATGCAACTGCAACATATAGACTTAGATCTCACGCTAGCTTTGAGATTTCCTCGAGTCGGTATGGATTTCACTGTTATCACACATGTATCATAAGTGGTAGGTGACAAATGCTCATAGGCTATACGGTGATAAAGTATGACATTTATTAGTACTATTGTTGTCATCTTCGGCATCATCTGGAGCCAGCGGAAGTATCAAGTCGCAATATTGTAATCAGTGCTGCCATCATGTGGTATTGGACCTATTCTGCCAATATGCAATCTGACGCCGACCCAAGCAGCATTTCTGTCAGGGCGTGCATAGGAATGGCCGTGTAATCTTCAAATTTGTTGTGTTTGCGTACGTTTATGGTGCAGTCTTATATAAGGTTGTCTGGTTTTGTGTTCACTTGCTCTTATATGCTCCATTGTTTTGGGTTAGGCTATTCAAATCGACATTTGGACAGAGCCGTGTACAGTTTGACGTCAGGTCCCGTATTTAGGATTTTACCGCATGTACAGTGTAGAGGATTTAAATATTCGACCATGCAATTTACTGATCACCGTAGCTTATGACTCTCAGTTCAATATGCCATTCAAGCCTTTCTTGACGAGTTGCATTAGATGCATTGGAACATAAATGTCCCGTTGCTGCGCAACCACGTGTTATCAACGCAGAATATGGAACATTTGCTGAAGCCAAACCTTAGTTGATAAGCAAGACAATCAGCAAACAATATCCTTCATGGGAAGTGTTGACAGGAATTTGATAAACTACTTACTCAAGCTTTGTTAAGAATCATTGGCCGTTAGTAGACAGTCCCTGTCTAACTTCCGGTGACATCGTCAGACGTCGATATGTTTTGCGTGTGATGCGACGTTCGTACTACTCTTAACACCGCAATAATTATTGTGGTGAATGGCGCTTTAACAACGCGCCTGAGGACCATATGTTACTGACTGGTATTTGACAATAAATATGTAACCCGCAAAAGCGAGGCCATCTACTTTAGTAAAGGCCTCAGATGAACTCAAAACACATACAAAATGAAGGCAGTGCCTGACAGTTGGCTGGTGTCAATGTTTGTATTACAAGCCAGTGAATGATCTGTTGACACGTTATTATTGTCATGAATTGTAAAATGGACCTCTACAAACGTACTGAACAACCAATTAATCATGGTCTGTCGAGGCTAAATATTATGTGTTCACCGCATCATTAAGGACTTGGTGTGGACAGAGCTATAGATGGAATTACATCAGTGATTAGAGTGCAGTAGCAGTTGAAATCGTGGTAGGGCCACGCAAGGTGATTTGGTTGGGGGCATGTGTGGTTAGGGACTGTGTCGAGTGAGGGGGTGGCAGCGGTGAGGTGGATGGTGCTGCAGAATGGAGAGTCTCATGTAAGCCTTTATTAACAACACTTCGTCTCTAACAACGCCACGCCTGGCGGTGGAATATAAATGTTGTGTATGAACGAGTTTCTAGAATCTGCACTATGTGGCTAAGGCGTAAAAAATCACCGCACCAAATACAACGGTGGCATGTATATCGTAAATATTTCACTGCTAAGGGAATAATCGCATGGGCAATTATACGTCACAATATTTGTTAACTGCCACAGATACGAACATGGGCCTGGAATTGTTCCGGAATATCGAAATTGTTGTATTTTCAAACAATTGCAGTAATTTCAGATTTCATGAAATTTAATGAGTAGCACTAAAATAACAGCGACCGATAAACACATAGACAGGAACATTACTTAGTAGTAAGACTACCAAAACTGCACGACAGTCAATCAATCAAAGTTGCTTCCGCATTGAGCTGAATTCGATAGCAAGTCCGTGATGATATTGACCTGTATAGGAGAAGTTATTTCCAATCAATCCGTGCGCTTAGTGAGCAGGAGTAACAAACTACCACAACTACCCCATTTCATCACATTTTCATGTCATCAGCCCTTGCGCTTCACATATGGCCAAAAAAATACAAATGAAACATTTAGCAACGCAATATTATAATCGATAGCCAATATTTACATCTTGACTAACCATGGATCATGAAGTAAAGCATGAATCATGAATCAACACTGATGGGAAAACTCTATGGCGGTCTTTGAAAACCAAAAAGACAAATATTATGCCCTTTAGAGTAATGATACCTTGCATTGCTTGCATAATATTACCCTGGGCAGTCTGGCCGGCTCCCGTTCTTTGTGTTAAATTGTTCACAAATAGCATCAACAAGGGAGATATCGTCTTCCAAAGATATTAACACTTCAACGTCGCGGAACGCGCCTGGCTTTACATTGAAACGCATGAGCCTGCCAACGATAAACGTTTCTTTCAATTTCAATCTTTAATCGTATCAAAAATGCTTGCATCCTACCAATGCGTTACACAAATAAACTGCCAGACACAATATGAAGCCATAAGCACCGTGTAATATAAGCTTCTGCATATGACCTTATTGTGTTTATTTGAGTGAACGTTGAATATGTTGTCAACAGTTCATTAATAGAATAAAATAGTTTGAGAGGTAATATTCGTCCTGCCAGGTCGATACAAAATAGCATGGTTTTGCCCGAGTCAATGTGCTATAAGTCAGGCTCAGACGATTCACACTATGATGCACACCCGTATTCTTGCGCCGTCTACAATTATGCCTTATCCGAATAACAAGAATTCGATATATTAATTTCCGACAACATTAATAACGACAGCCAAAGTAAGGATCTATTTTCTGAGACCGCAGCGCGGCGTTGCGGCTGAAAGTATGAAAACGTCAAACTTTGGTTTCTAAGCTGCGGTTGCCAAGCAGCCTACTTGGCAACCTAGTTACAAATATCGGACTGAACAGTCTCTTTAAGAAGTCGGCAGTGCTTAAAGTCAATGATATAGCTCCTATCAAACGTAATCACAGCTGCCAGTATAAAGCCAGAGGGGCCATGTTATAAAACGCAAAGTGATATATTGCGTCCAGAAGAATACTCCTATTTCAGACAAGCTTGTTACTATTCCCATCGTTACGTAAATTCATGATCCAGCGGATATAAGACAAGAAGGGTCACTCATTCTGGGATATAATTTGTGGCTCTCATTGTAGAAGGGATATAAACAAAATTACAATCAATAATCGCTGATGGTTCATCAACATCGCCATGAACAAATAGACAGCCATTGAGGCGACCACCACCTTATATAAAATATCATGGGTTCTTCAGTGTATTTTGTACATATTCTGATCAGGCACAAACCCTTCCCGGTAGTGAAGGTACCAAGCATCATGATCTCATTAAGAGATTGTGCGGTTGATTATGGAACAACATCAGCATTTGTACCTTTCTTGTTTGCATTATGGTTCGATGTAATACAAATGCTGTTCACGCTGTCTGAAAATGTTTAGTATTTCAGTTACCTTCGCATCAGCCAATTGGCCTTATTACATGGCCTAATCATCAAAGCTTGAATGTAACGATCCAGCTGTGATCATTGTTTATTGCTCGTTTGGCACCTGCAAACCTACTTATTAGTAAATTTGAACCATCCATTGTCTGACCAATCAATCAAACTTGTGACAGCCTTGTAGCACATTTGTCATCATTAAGGTGGACAGTGATATTGCCGACCAGTTGATGATGGATTGCAAAGCAAAGCGAGCACCAACGGACCAATTTATCAAATGTAAGCCTCGGTACATGGAATGTTCGCCACATATATATCTAGCATTACTTGTTATTGAATATGGATGTCAACAACATGGCTGCAGCAACAACACTGGGGGCAATTAGTTGCGCACTTAGCGTTCAGTTAGATTTATTATCTACGTTGGTTTCGTCTTAGATATATAATCGACCGGCACCTTCAGTGGATAGGGACAGCAACATATTATAGCTCAGAGAAAACGGGAACACGTGTTGAATAAATTAGCAGGAAACAAATCTGTTATATATCCATTAATATGAAGCTCGCAAAATCGCGTCCATATTTATACACTATCATTGTATCTGGTCACTTCTGCTTGAAATATTGCAATCGGAGCTCGCGTCTGCGTGTGTTGACTTAATGTCACCGAGTATGAGCATTCACCCGAATGCGGCTAACGATGATAACAATACGACCCAATTCTATTATAGCGGCTTCAACAGCCTGGAACGCCAAACGGTGAGAGATTTTGTCATGATTAGGCTAGGAGAGTTAATGTTTGCTACCAATAACCCGTAAAGACACAAAAGTACTTTCATGGAAATCTTGTAAACCTCCGAGAGTACGTAAGAAAAAAGAGATAACAGAAAGCAATATTTAATATATCACATTTTACCTTAATTGGTCATCTGGAAGCTTTTCCAACTGTTTTATGTTTTTAACGTGCTAGCAGAAGTGGTACAATTATCGAAGTGTTCGTCCCTTACTTGTATTTTTGCCATATCCGTTCGACCTTGGAATACTTTTAATGCGTGGAGCATGGTTTAATCACAAAGTTTACAAGACCGTTCGTCCATCAATGTGCACAGTTGAAAACCATGGTCTTTATTAACCATTGTACAACATCTACAGCGCGTAGCAGCATTTTAATATCAAATCATAAAATTAACAGTCGACCCTCTCACCGGCATCTTCTAAAGATGCAGTAATGCTTTCTATAGCGGGATAATTTCTTCTGTAATGGGTCAATCGCGCCTAAAGCACCCATTATGGTAAAATTACTGCAGCTATTTATTCGTTCTCATGGCGACGATACGTGAGTCAGTTGCCAGTGTCGACGCTGATCTGATCGCGTGCTGTGAGCTAATTAACCTTGTTTTACCCATTAACCAATTCAAGTGTGATTTCAGTAACTGTGATTGCTCGCCGTGTGACAATGCAGCTTAGATATATGCATTGACATCAGCTACTGTATACTATCCACTCACATATGTTCCTCCCGCTGCATTACTGTAAACAAGAGCTATGTGCACATTATTCATAGCGCCAAGGCGAATGTAAAATTTGTAGCAGTTTGATCTCATTCTTTTATTTGAAAAAAAACGTGTAAAGTATAAAAGTAGATCTTCTCCGCAGGAATAACGCACAGTCTGATATAGCATGCGCATACAAACCCAAACACACCCGCCAGAGTTGTAAACGTTTGTTAATGGGTTAAATTAGAAGAAGCAGTGTACATGGACGATTCCCATCCGGAATATATGCCTGGCACGTCCCCAATATGTCGCATATGCCCGATGTGTCTATTGAGTTGCTTTTCCCCGCATTTATGTAGTTGTGCAACGTATCCTACAAGGAGGTTTATTATGACTTGTAACATGTGAACGATATGAAATCGATTCCATCAACGGCTTCTTCGTCACTTTTTGTCGTGGCCCAAAACTTCTGATGAACACATTTTCACATAATTTATCGTTTTAATATATATCTGTTTGTTCATTTTTCTAGGATTATAATAATAACGCAAATGGAGGGAAGTTACCGTTTGTTAGCATCAATTGGTAATGCAACATCAATTGTCGAGATTATATGATGTGTTCAAATTTTTAAAAAAAAAAAGCCATTTCAGTACTACCTGCAGTCTTTTGCATCATTCGTCAGACAACATAGTCCATTGACAGCGTAACTGAACTAACGTTAGGAGCAGTAGCAATAACAATCTCAAATACGCATTTACAGTATGCTGAGTGCCAATTCAATGTTCGTTTATCTCGGTTGGGTTTGCGGTTCTACTGAAATGATCGCTTTCTTGTCATATTGCCCGATTCCTTAAAGAAATCCAACAAACCAAAAAAAATCGTGTCAAATGTTATAATGCCACAGCAGGGCACATCTGTCAAGGGACGATTGAATGCTCCCGGTATAATGGTTCAATACAAGTGGTGAGCTGGAAGGCTAATATAAGGAGCATATACATCGGTCTCATGTAAGGCCAAAACATTTCCATGTAATATCTAAAAGAAAATAGAACCGTTAGTATTGAATGATGATATGTTGTGCTTAAAACAAATCCCGGGTTCACTTTTAGTATTCTCATTTACTGTTGCTCAGAGGTGATAGGAATAGCTATTAGAACAGACTACCCGTGAATAGCGTTTTGGAATAGCCACAGTTTGGTGATCACATCCATATATGTACCTGCATCCATCTGTTAGTGTCACATATTTGTGACTTCTTCTCAGGCGGTAATTAAAAAAACTTTGCTAAGTGCATTGTGGTGTCCAAATGTCCCCATAAATGCTGTTAACGGCTATCAAAAATGCCAAAACAATGGCACGTGCACATGAAACTATAACCATCCTACGCAAAAACCGTGCTGAGCCATACAATGTATATGACGCTGGGCATTTTCTAGACTGATACATGGCTTCACAGGTTAAGCCACAAGTTTATTTATTTTAGTCTTTAAAACTCTAACTTTGCCAAATCTTCCTGACATTTGTATCAGGGACCAATGGGCAATATAATCGTCACAAGGGATATGCAGTGCAAATATATATGTCTACCGCGCAATTACACCACATGAAGCCTGAGAGACCGTACCAGCGTTTTTTCTGATACTTATTCTGATGTAGGTATCTTCGTGAGAAAGCTATGGAAATATAGTTTTGTTTACTTTAGATAGTTATTAGCCATTTCCACAACAGAATACTGTAGTGGTTTACTGTAGCACATTTTATCCATATGGGCAGTATCAAAATATAACGTGTTAAATGACTACCTTTATTCATACTGAATCTTGACTAACAATTATTGGACTAGACAACTGCTACATGGGCAGCTATAATTAGTACACGTGCAATCTCATACCCCAGAGCCATGTGTATTCATAGACACGTTGTGGTTGCCCTTTGCAAATTCCACGTGGTCAGCAAGACTCCAAATAGTTCGTTGTGTGCAGTTAACTTAATGATCATGCATGTTTTCGTGCATGGACAATTCGAAGAGAATTAAGATCCGCATGAGTAGGACTATGTATAACGTTAAATGGGCAGCAGAGTTACCTATGATACGCAGAACGCGCCAAACCTGTTACAGGAACCTAATCAACTGAGAGAAATAGCACGAATCGGGTCGTAACCACCTCATGTAATGAAACAATTTATTACCACATGCCGCTTGTGGTGATGCATGCCGGGTCGTTATGCTGTCAGTAAAGCATTAGCTCTCAACTAGCTTCGCCTCGTCTACTGTGGCGCACTTTTAAACTGCGTGTTAAGGATGTGAATATGAACGAATAATAAAATGCTGCTTCACTATGAAATGCCGAATATACAACCGCAGTTTATGCATTGCACAATATTGTTCAAATACAAAAACGATGATCGAGCGGGATGTGTTTGGCAAAGAGCTCAGTGCAGAATTTATTTTGATTGAGGGCTTTGCATTTCTTATTTGGAATTGGTTTTGAAAAGGCCTTCTGCGTGACGTAAATAATAATAATAACATGACATTTAGTGTTATGCTTATGCGACTGGTTAGGGACCATTCGTTTAGCTGACTCCATGTATAGCACAGATATATCGATGACGAATAGTGTGAATGGTAGAAAAAGTTTGCCGATAATAGAGTTCGGTATACACATTAAAGAGTACTTGTGCGAGCATGTAGTTGAAGACTTGCTTTAAATTGTTGCGGAATAATTGACGCAAATGCATATAAATCCGTTTATGATAACATATTGCGCACTTGCTAACAAATTCCTTTATTACAGCTGAATGAGTTTGACTATCCGTCGATTCAGGAGAACGATATGGCAAACATATCTCATCGCAAAGACATTTCTGTGCACTCGAGGTTTTGCATCACCTCCAAGTGCCTCATCAGCGTCTATTTTACATATGTGCCAATTACATCATTGATGGTACCACATCTGAGCGAGATTTATATTTCTATGCAGCAGCAGCATATTAGACATAAGATGATCAGGATGTAGTTCATTCATGACAACCCAAATGTTTGTTGACCTTTACGCAGCTGCCCAAAGACAGTAAATGAAAGCAGAAATCTTACCATGAGCCTCTGATATCAAATGTAAATCATTGCTTAGTAAATTGTACCTTATCAACACCTCTATGCGCCGACAATGAATGTGTTAGTGTGCACAGCGCTGAATGGCTTCGCATTCATTATCACGTAGTACGACATCTGCTTGGCGCGGTTCCTTAAATTCATCATATTTGAAATCGCTCCAAAATATTTCCACTTTGTTTTGAATTCGTACCATAGCGAGCAAACCGAATATTTCATGGGACAGTAGCATGTAGCAAATGGAAGATGAGAACCCCAAAGGACGAGTAGTGCTAGCACCGATCTTAGGTTATTCTTGAACAGATACTTATTTACGTCGCAAAGGTTTTAGACACGGTATCAAGGAGTTATATTACGGTCAATGAATTGTGAGCTAAAATTTAAATATCTTGGCTGCTGCGATCTATATTAAGAATGAACAAAATTCCGCACATAGTTATTGCGAATTTTCAGTTGTAAGATAGTGAATCGTGTAGGTTCTATGTATTTAACAAATTGAGACAATGCAACACCAACGACGTGTCGGCTAATAATTCTGACACATTGCTGTCGGTCATCGATCCGTGATGCATTAGCTCTATTTACACCTCATTGGTCCGCAAACGATGGCTTCTATTCGAGCGTAAAATTTGTAGAGCTTCTAAGATTGCCGCATATTTTATCATCGAAACGCATGTTTTAAGGAGCTAGCAGTATGGAAAGTGATATTTTATTACCTTAACACTCTATATTCTACCTTAACAATCTATATTAAAACTTAATGGTATAAAATACCGGTTGTCGGATGGCCGTAAAACACAGCCAAACTTCAGATACACTCTTATGTTTTATATATCTTTTAGGTAATCCCGTACTAAACAAGTAATAATCCATTCCCATGCGTCGAACGTTACATCGATCGCGTGGTCCTTTGCATTAAAGTATTATTCCGAGTAAGAGTAACCGCCGAAATCCGCTTGAGCGATCACCTTCAAACATTCTAAGGTGCAAGAGCTACATAGAAGTGTGCTGCAAACATCAGCCCCCACTCCACCCCGATATTTATATAGAATAACCGACCATATGCACGATATATGGATGCATTACTTTACTTTAAACTTTCCACTGCATTTCATTTTAACCACATATTCACATTCACATAGTACATTGAAAATCACTACCTCCACTGCTCACGGCAGTTGAAACGGAAACACTTTCTAGCGAAAAGGCTGCCCAGATGACCAATATACCGTGAAAACTATTGCTGGGCAACTACTTAGCTCCAATGGACAAATTCACCCGCAACTAAACTGCCCTCAGTACCTACATATACTGAGAATGCTCGTCTTGATAACCGTAGGGTTATTATGGGGTGTAGTATTGGAAGAAAATAGCAGCCCTTTGAAGCAGCGTTATAAATGCAAGCGCAGTTGGTAGCACCTAAAGTCTGTTGAAATGAACAAATGTAGATATATAAGATTTATAAAATCAGTTGTCGTGTTTCCGAGTAAGTCATGGTACTCTAGGGTATCCTGGTACATTACTGGTAACAGCGGTAGGACGCGGACGGAACATAATGGCAGCACATAGCAAGTAGGTACGGATGGATAATATTCAGTATTGCATATTGAGCGATCACAACGCAGTATGTAGTTTGCGGGTTGAACGTCTTTTTCTAAATAATGTCACAAAATTCTCATTGTTGGTGGCCCAGACATAGAAACTGCGGCCTCTAATTATCAGAAAATGGTCAAGCAAACGACATTTGTACAACAAAAGCTGCAAGATATATGCGAAGTGCCGATACCTCAAGACTGCGGGAACATTCGTACACTTAACCTAGGATTGAATTGAGAAGAAATTTCTTTTCCAATCGCGTTTCTCGAAATATATTCGAAAAGACAGAGGTTTTGTATAATGTTTCAGCTCTCCCGGTTTGCTAACCACTGACAGAGCAACCATAAACTGAACGGTATCGTTGCCCTTACCTTTCATCACAATAACGTATATGTAATCTGATATCAGACATCGATCATTAGATATCGTAATTCAAGGATGATTTGTGTACAAACCACATATCAATCGACATGTTGAGTGTAATCCAAATTATTGAAGAGTGAACCTATTGTTAGTGCTCTCAATGGTGCCCCGCAATGCAGCAGTCTTACTAGAAAGTTATCGACAGAATTGAAATGATTCTTGGTAATGCCTTGCTTCATGCTGGACTTCAACACCCGGCTATGTCTTAACATCTAAGGCTGCAAATATGTCCATTAATTTTAGCAAAACATGGGACACGATTATTGCAGAGCTGTTAACCTCCACTGTACTGTAGATAGATTTTACGCTTCTGCAGTGGTACATCTATCAGATCACAACTGCTTTTTGTAGTGCTCAGACTGAGACGATGGCTCGAACACTCATTTTGCAAAAAAAACGCACCATTTTATTACGAGTTCATGTAGCATGCAACGCGTGTTTGGCACTTATGACGAATGTTCGGGATGCGTTCGAGGGGTCTGTCGTATGAGTGGGTAACATATTCTATGAATGCCTAATTCTATGTCGGTCATACCGATAATCACATTTTGAATTAATCAGATAAGATCAAGCATACAGAATGGGTGCAATACAATACTTTATGGTAGTATCTGATATAGATTGGGCATTCGGAGTTGACAGCTTGTCGAGCTGCATTCAGCATATTGCCAGTGTCCTTAACTTGCTCACACCCTTATTGAATGATATATTGGTTAAGTAAAATGGGACAATCTATTTTAATCCTCAATACGTCATTAGGCCTTTCAATTGCCTTTTGCACCAAGTTTACACACCACAGGGCAACATATGTCTACCATCCATTAGCATGTTATGCAGGACTTTATGAACATCATTGATGATAATACATCAATGCCCCTGCTGACTGGTGATATGTAGTACAGTGTGCGGCAGTGTCAAGTTGTCCTCACATGAGGTATGCAGTTATTCGTATGATTGTATCACGAAAAGCTTCCGATTGTTTGCAACATATCGGCGCTGATCGGTTATTCGAAGACCACCTCTCGATCTAGCTAAATTGCCACATGTGTTTGGGTCATGCAATAGTCAATAATCTAACTGCACCTCAGGGCTGAACAGTCGGTGTATACTTGCACATGTTATGGCATTACCAATGTTGTTGCTCTTATTCCGAAGCATGAAGTGTGTCATGAAGGAGAAACGCATTTATGTAAATGTCATGTTTCCACCATAAGCCCTAAGTCATCTGCCGCAGATTAAAGCAAAACTTTGATGAATCGCTTAGATGGGTGGAAGTGCAGGCGATGACCTTCAAAGCCAGTCACAGTGATCAAAGCCAGGCATCTCAACCGCAAAGATTAATCACCGGGGTTTTAAGCCAGTCATGACACCCCAGGGTATCTGGAAGCAGCACTTGGAACGGAAGTAAATAATATGTGAATAAGTTCAAGGTTGCATGCTTTTTGGTACGCTCTCGCGTGGGCTCGTGCCGGGACTCACCAGAGTGCGACCAAATCCATTCCTCTGTTGGAGATCTCAACAATGAGATATGTCCCGCACATATTGACACTTACCCGAGCAACCGAGATTACAGCAGTCTATTCATACACAGGCATGCAACTACATTCGTCACCGCAGCATATAAACAAATACAGGCTCATGGGATTTGTATTGCACCTATGGGAGACCATCGAAAATATTTATGGCACAGGAAATTTTCAATGAGAAAAACGTCCTATTAGTGATT
This sequence comes from Urechis unicinctus, assembly GCA_034190875.2. Lineage (NCBI taxonomy): Eukaryota > Metazoa > Annelida > Polychaeta > Xenopneusta > Urechidae > Urechis > Urechis unicinctus. The sequence goes on from CM067342.1 coordinate 55,163,548, forward strand.
TGATATGCACAAAAACAAATGCTAATAGGCAACAATAACCGTTTTAGTAATTAACATTTGATAGAGGACAAATGATTAGATAGAGTAGATGTATATTAGTGCTATACGACTTAAGGGAGAATAACAGTCAAAAGTTACAATAATGGATGAAATAAAATGGTACTGACTGAAAAGCGGGATTATGCTACAACTGTGCAACTGTGCAAAAAGACCAAAATATCCACTCCGGTCCTTCCGTATTGCTTTGCTATCCCTCATCTACAGTCATTCGGGTCCGTGTATATACCGTCTTTTCGTTTTTCGTTTATCAAGACCGAAAAACGAAAAGCAAGGGCTAAACCGTAAACCGTTTTTCATGTGCGACAACGGAAGACGGATAACACCAAACCGATTCGTTTTTCGTTTCTCGTTTGATCAAAGAATATATGCATCTTATGACGTCGCAAGAAACCCTTGCGTTGGGATTGACAATGGATCAATATTTATCACATTCTATTCGACCCCAGTATCGACACCATCAAGCTTCCAATATTATTCCGTGCCACATTGTAGAGTATCTCTACAACCATTCTCATTATTTATAACGAGCCTTTCTCAGCCAACCGTTTTGTTGAGTAACACCGCCGATGATATAGGCGTGAACCATGGGTCACCTATACTCTCTTCTTTACTCTTCTCGTACATTTCAAAACAAAATACCTGTTCTGCCTAGGTAACGCCGGATGGCATGGGCATCTAAGCTACCCTAGCTAACCAGGATTCGGCATATCCCGAGATGATTATCATAGCGTGCCTAAGTCGTCGAGGGAGTATTTCTATTCATGTCACTTAGTTGACTTAATCTCTCTCTGACGTTTAGGAACAGGTCCATCTAAAATTTCAAATACAAGCAGAACAGATTGAGCAAGGTTGTCCTGATACCAGTGTTTTTGCTGAAGTCATGGTAATGTTTTGTCTTGGATATAAATCTTTATTGCGTATCCGGAACTTAAACTAGCAAATATTGGTTCCGTTTATTTAAGATACTTAGCGTTTTCGCGAACCTCAACCTCACGCTGCGGTTGCCGGCAAGTGTATAAACGTATCAGATCGATATAGTTCCGTCGTTACATCGTATTACGCCTCACAAGCAACTCATTATATTGATTGCCATTTGTTAGAGTTACAGTAAATCATACACCATTATGATTTAGGTGACTGGGTGACACGCTTATTATCATGTTACACAGACACCAGTCACGATAAAAGGCACATTCTAGTTATACAAAAAAATGGACAATAAAACAAGACCAAACGACCAATATTAAGCAATGCATATTGGGATTTCACGTTCATACACATACACAGCTAATCCCAGTAATGGTTTTTGTTTTGTTGACTAAAAATACACCACTAGCATAATGTGTCACATCCTCTACATGTTTTAGTGTAGTTCATTGCAAATTTCCCTCGAATCCTAATAGCGCATATCTCACTCGATATCATTCATAGACAAGCTAGCTGGGATAATCAGAATGTAATTATACTGAGGGTGCGCACTTACGTATTGAATATATAAGCAGACACTGAGAGTAGCGTATGATCAAGTAAACATTAGATAATGTAAATATATAGATAATGTTTCATTGTCCAATGTTTAAAAAAAGTGTTAATGACACATTGAATTCCATGACTGAAGCTTCTCTCCCTGTAGCTGGTCATATATCTTATTTGAATAGAATGGCACAAGGTCGTTATATGCCAGATATTCACAAGCGCGATTTGCACGTAATTATGGATCACATGTGCTTAATTTAATACTTATTTAATTTGTAAGCGTTGAAGGAATGATCCCCGCAACGTCGATTCTTTCATCTAGCAACCAGATCTAACTTTATTAATGAGGTAGGTTGATTGATCGATGGTCGACATTAAGACACAGCGAGTTACCAACATTGGCAGCATCCGAACAAACAAGACAGGCAGTTTTGAAAGTCCAATAAGGATCACCAAGATGGAGTAAATGACTTGATGCCGTCAGGAATATACCACCCCTGGTTTACAAAAATTGTTTGCTTTGTTTATTTGATGTCTTGAGGAAAGTTAATTTTGATGAAGACAATATTTGACTCTCAATGGCTTCGTTGGTTACCTGGTTCTAATTTGGTTTCTTTGATATATTTAGACAAACGATTCTGGGAGTTCTTAAGGCTTGCATTAATTTTGCTTAGGTAGATCTAGGCTAGTGAGTTTGTCAAGCCTTGTACTTGTTTGATATCCCATCGATATGTTGGTGTAGCAAAGTAAGGGTATTATTTTATTGATGGACAATCCTTGAATTCGCTGGCATATGTTACGATCTAGGTTGATCAAGGCAGGTGGCTATTACACATTAAATTGAGTGATCAAAAGTTGACGGTCTATGATAAGAGGGTTCTCCATATATAGCTTACACATATTATGCACTAAAATTTAACTTAATTATCGTATGCAGAAACGGCTGAAGTAAAATATGATCGTTGTTGTCGTATAACGGCGAGATATTATTTTCATTTGTTTTCCGAATATCATAACCCACATGTATAAGTGACTTATTCTACAGTACGATCTGTATTACTGGCACCACAACCAATCACAGAATGTCTGCTCCATCATCCGACTACAAAAAAAGAAGTTTTCGTATGGACATAATTTATATCTCTTTGTCTCCGAATGCTTGCAGACAGACATGACAGTTCATGGACCTACCCAAACTCCAATTATACCGGCATATGTTCATCAAACCGGGCTCATGTCCAAAATGCCTTATAGTCAGGAGCTCAAAGAGACTGGTATAATGTTCTCTAACACTTTGGCACTGACATTAAGCTAAATGCAAATACATGCCTGTTGCACATTGTTCACACACGAGTCAGCTATGTGCAGCTGATCTTGAATGCTATTTGATCAGCCATTTAAAAACCTGTGTGCGCCATGTGGTCATCAGTCTTGGACCAATCATCATCTTGAAAATGGTGCTTCGCATTATGTAACCGATAACCCAATCTCATTTCCTTCATAATGAAACCACTGATTTCGGTGTAAACAACGTGGCAATTCTACGATAGATAATTTCAGCACACGTGTGATCAGATCACTTCCATTATCACACTATCTGCAGTAGAATAAGAAGATAAGTGGGAGAGGTGACGCAAGAACAGTTCTTGGAGGCTTAATGATCAAGCAGGTATAATATCATAAGGAACTCAAAATGTACAATTTGTTCCCAGACCCGCTTCAGTTTTGGTGAAAATGAAACACAGCTAGTCATATATATTACAATTAATTGACAAGGCCGCATCGGGTGTATCTTAATACAAATAACTACAATTTCGCTTGTCATCACAATTACTATATAAACCGATTCAAGTAGAAAATACAGCTGGAGATTTGACCGTTATCTGGAATTGTGTTATATTCCTGTCAGAACCCATCGCTATAACCATCTCTTGAAGCTCATCCCAACACATTGCCGTTCGGTAACTATATGTTTGCTGTATCAAAATGATGATTTGTTTCATCAATATGACTGACCTCCGCTTGCTCTGAAACGCTATTGTGCCATGAAGCTGGTCTCTTTTTCCAAAATGGCCCTATTCAATCGGTCAGGTTATAAGTCGTCATGCCAATATACGCAAATGACGTGGTAGAACACGTAATGTGAATGCAATGGGGACGTATGATGTAAGCACTAGGCATCTCCGTTTGCATATTGTAGACCAGTAAAAAGATACGACCAAGGAACAGATGGTGATTGCTGGAATATCCGCCGTACTGTATTCTGGCATCACTCGTCCAATACCATTAGCTCATTGCCTGTCTACAGGTTTACTCTGTTATCATCATGCTGCACAGGCAGCCAGTCAGAGGGTGGACATAAACAGCACTCATGATACGATTACAAAGCTCACGTTTACTATGGACGAAAAGACAGGCGGTAATAATCCAACTTGTCAGGGCATTCCAATGCATAATGCACAGAACGACTAGCGGTTATACGTTAACTTTGTGTCATAGACAACACTTTTCGCTGTTTCTCTTGCCGGTAATAGATGATACGCAAATAAGTACAGTGTGCAAAGCGGGCACGTGCTGTGAGGGTTTTACTCTCATGATTCATCATAACAGACAATGGAATATGTGATTGCTTCCAGATAGGCCATGTATCATAAAAATGGAATGAACGCGAAGGTAATCACGATATAAATATATATATTATTCGTCGAACTCATTTTTTGCATGGCACGAGTTGCTAAGAAGTCCAACATATTCCATACTTTGTGCTCGGGCGGGGCCAAGCGCGTTTCCGCTAACACAGAAGAGAATTAAAAGCAGTCTTTGGAGCACCCAGGCAACGAAAAGTAAGACGGAGCTCAATCGTTGGCGTAAAACGAGGCCACAAATATATCGGCCAAACGCGTCCAGGTATGTCTAATGGGTCCATACATGTGCTCATACATCAGGTGTGCAATTGCCTTACCTTGTGTTATCGTGTCGATTTTATATCAATATAAGTTTGATGCCTTCTGTCACCGTTACGTAGTCGCTCTGGTGCCGCTTATCGGTGTTAACGTCGCGTAATGGCTCATCAACATAGTACTCCGTCTCTCCGCTGAACGTCCATTTGACTATACACCTCTCCTGATTTGATAAGTTGGTACACTCTATTGATCACTGGGGAATTGGTGGTCCTCCGTCAATCATGTAATCAATATAATGAGTTGCTTGTGAGGCGTAATACGATGTAACGACGGAACTATATCGATCTGATACGTTTATACACTTGCCGGCAACCGCAGCGTGAGGTTGAGGTTCGCGAAAACGCTAAGTATCTTAAATAAACGGAACCAATATTTGCTAGTTTAAGTTCCGGATACGCAATAAAGATTTATAGCCAAGACAAAACATTACCATGACTTCAGAAAAAACACTGGTATCAGGACTACCTTGTTCAATCTGTTCTGCTTGTATTTGGAATTTTAGATGGACCTGTTCCTAAACGTCAGAGAGAGATTTAGTGAACTCAGTGACACTAATAGAAACTTCATTTTATATATAATAATCATCTCGGGATATGCCTAATCCTGGTTAGCAAGGGAAGCTTAGACGCAAATGCCATCGGGCATTACCTAGGCAGAACAGGTATATTGCACTGGACCTGATAAACCTTACGACGCCAATAAAGATGTATATTTTTCTCGGTAGAAGCGAACCTCTCATATTCAGTTGTCGTTTCCAGGGATAGAAAAACCTATTATCTAATATGGTTCCATCAGTTAAATATTATCTTTCGTAAAGAGCTGATCGACTGCAGGATCCAGTTTGAAAAGATAACCGGAAATAACAGATATTTTCATTATTTTCATTTGATATGGCAGACTTACATGCGCTGAACCTGACACACCTTACTATACCTTAAAGGATCCAGTTAAAAAATCATAATGAAAATACAAGAATGTTTGAATGCAAGTTATATGTGTATATATATATAGATATATATATATATATCGTTGCGTCAATATGTTTGCGTGTTACAGGTTGATAGTAAGGTGTGTATGCCTCTCTTTCTGTATATGTGTGCATGTACAGGTGTGAATGAATACATGATTTCCTAGCGTGCTTGTTAATCAGCTTCAGGTTAGCGGGCGTGCTACAATGTACTTTTAAGCGTCATTTGAATGAATCTTGAGCAATATATATATATCTCTATAAATATATCATGTCGACCGTCAGAAATTTCATCGCGTCAAATTTGTAAGATCGTCTTCGGTGCAAACGAAAATATTTGATCTAATCGTGCCTCTGTCGAAAAGCATGAAACAAATCACAAGAGCCTGACCTAAGAGATATTTAATTGGGGATAGCTTTGTCCATATAAAATACTCCAAATTAGATATGATTTCTACATATATATCATTTGCTTTAAACCGACGATTTGGTAAGTCGCATGAAATGTTATAGGCCAGGATCTGCGCATCTATACGACAGAATCAAAATGATGCATTTTTGAAATTGCTTGCCCACAATGTTCAACATCTTACTTTGAAACAAATGTCCACGTAATAAGTGGGTGTAGTATCTGTTTAGCTGATTTCCAAGTCGTACCGGTAAACTAGGATTAATGGACCCCTTGTTAGCTTGAAGCTATAACCTGAGAGCATAGTGGAAAGTCATCGATGTAAAATGAAGCGTTATGGGTATAGTAAAACGGTTTTCATAGTAGATGCCAGCCCATTCGCATCCAAATTGTCAGGTTGCCTCTAATCATATCAGGATGTTCCGGGTTTACGCAATGTAGCTCAGGGTCATATAAACCGAGGACTTTCCAAGGATCCATTAACGATTTGTTGCATTGATCAGCCAGCTGTCAGAGCGTATTACAATATACGACGTCTGACTGCTAGTTTGCGAAATATAACAAATTACGCAGATTAATTTCAAACTTTGTATTGTAAAGGTATATCCGGCGTAGATGCGGCGATGACGCATTGATGTTTAATGAAAGAGTTAACCACTCGAAAAGTTGCGAACCATTGTCATAATGCTACGCACCAAGGTAAATGTGTAAATTGGAAAATAAGCAGCTGTCAAAAGCAGTATTATATCATGTGCAGTTTATTTATGTCTTCTTAAGGATCTGCCACGCGTTGATCATTGGTCATTAACATTCAAGTATTATTACAAGAAAGTGTAACCAGCGCAAACCAACTTGCATTCAAACATGTATTTTCATTATGATTTTTTAACTGGATCCTTTAAGGTATAGTAAGGTGTGTCAGGTTAAGTGCATGTAAGTCTGCCATATCAAATGAATATAATGAAAATATCTGTTATTTACGGTTATCTTTTCAAACTGGATCCTGCAGTCGATCAGCTCCTTACAAAAGATAATATTTAACTGATGGAACCATATTATATAATAGGTTTGCTATCACTGGCAACGACAACTGAATATGAGAGGTTCGCTTCTACCGAGAAAAATATACATCTTTATTGGCGTCGCAAGATTGATCAGGTCCAGTGCTGGCACGTATGGAATGTCAAAGAAACATGGTGAAAATATATGGGGTCCAAATGGTGATAATTACAGCTGCCTCTGTGGCGAAGCTGCTCTAGAATATGCTTTGACAGTGATATGCCACAGTCTTGTTTGCTTCCCTATATACGAATGCATTGTTGAACGCTTAGCTTAAGTAACAGGTCGCTATCACATTCCATTAATAACATTCACAGACGGCATTTCACTTGTTTAACTCATATAAAGAATACTAGCGGTGTGGTGTGACGACCAGCCATGCACAAAGAAAACAGCGATTACAAGGAATTCTACTAGGCCAAGAAGAATCACCGAAAAGATGGAAGCATATGCAAGTAATTGTTTGCAATGATTTTATAATCAACACATGTTCCGCAATTAGACCAATCGTCCTCAGTTCAGCTACCTGACATACAGCGGCCTGCCATATGTCAGCATGCAACGTAGCTGTTGGATAGGACGCAGACAAAACATGTTGACATACCACGCGGATACGGAATTATGAGATCGCATATTGGGGAAAGCAGATAGTAGTTGTGTCGTGAAGGAGCTTCCAGTTGTCTCAAGAACAGATCTGGTTGGTTTTGCGTATTTAATCGACCACAAAGCCCAAGAACAATAAGATTGCACAAGGTTAGAGAAAAAGATTAGGGTGTAGCATGACAATGGTGTTGCCAACAGCTTATTTACATAAAAAGGAAGTAAAGGCAAAATAATTGGACTTAAATAGACAGTGGTCATTGTCATTAAAGAGTTAATATAGGCACTAAAGGGACAGGATCGTGACCCTATGTGATTCAGTGGGCATGCGTCCTCCTTGTCATAACTTAATTCTTTTCAGCACCGTGAAGTAGTTTGTCAGGTTGGAGTGGTACACGGCCGGTATCAGCCAAACCGGCATTAATTTAACTAGATAACATCGGCTAATCAGAAGATATTTACATAACTTAAGCTGCAAGACTCGGGAATCGATCGGCAAATGTTATTTTGTTTGATATAAGCAAATGCAGATTATTGCATTTTGGTTGGGCAAACAAACAATATGGATACTGAAAGGGATATTCCAGGTATCAAAAACGATCAATCATTCAAATATACCCTACAATGCAGTGAAGCTGCAGTAATGGCTAGCAGAGTTCTCGGGATGATCAGACGGCTGTAAAGCACTTGTATGATTTCGGTTTTAGGGCTGATATTTCTTAAAACAAATCGTCTTCGTGGGGACTTCACACAGGTACATTGGTTAAATTTAGTGTTGAGAACTCAAGCCTTCAGAATTAAGGAGAGATTGCTCTTTCAAACGAGTTGAGACCCCATTGACTAGATGACCAGCCCAGGTGATTTCAACGCCAGTTAATTAAACGTCCTCATAAAAACTAGCTCATTAGTAAGGAATTGTTGCTGACCATCATCTGCAGGGCATCTACGTGCCTAACGATTTCGTTGGCCCTACCTCTCGTTTCCGTAAAGTAATGATGTCAATCATTTGAAATTATTAGTATTATTTGCCTTATTGAATTCCATTGAAATACACGTCGTATATTGCGTGGGAAATGCAAACCCTTCTTAATCAAATAGCTAAGGGTACAGCGCCTTCTCGCGTGTGCAGCGCCTGATTATGTATGTATTTAGTATGCCGACGATTGGCCCAGGTCATAAGTGCAGTGAGACAATTCTTTTAGATGTAGATGTCTACAATTATATCAATAAGCATATAGATTGAATAACCCGATGCGTTAAACCTGCATGGAGGACTGAAGGCATCTGCGAGATGTAAATGCGTAGACACTGTAATCACGATTACCGTATTTCCACCGATGGAATTACAATGTGCAGACAACCAAGGCAAAATGCCAGCATAATCCTAATATTAGTCTCCGATCGTCAGATATCGTAATTGGAGGATAATTTGTGTCTGAACCACAACTCAATCGCCAGGTTGAGCGTAATTCTAATTGTTTAGGAGTGAAACTGATGGTGCTCTGCACTGTAGTAGTCTAATTATGACATCATTGGTATGGATCCTGGTAATGCCTCACTATTTTCTATGACTAAGCTTTTATCCTACAAATGAAAATTTATATTACGGTTAATTGTAGTGAAACATGATTCTAAACTACTCACTCACGGTATGTCAAAGCGATGCAGTTATGCTGTTGACATCCACGATGCCACGTCAGTGTATTCAGCTTGTACTATTATGTATCACTACTGCTGTTTGAAGTGCTCAGTTTGTGTCAACGAAAGGAACATCAATTTTGCCCAAACACATCATTTTGTTACAAGCTCGTGTAGCATGTAATTCTTGTCTGTCACTCATGAAGAATGTTCAGGCTGTGTTTGAGGGGTCCTCCGTATGAGTGGATAATATAAAATGATGAATAAACGATGGATGGAACACAACATATATATTTTGTGGCCACATCTGAGGTGGTCTAGGCATTGGGAATTAAATGTGAGCAACCTTTGTTAGGGTTCAAACCTAAATGCCATGTCCAAGTAAATTGACATATGCTTTTGGGTCACACGATAGGTTGCACTAGGTACCTTAAACTGCATCGCGATGGAAGACGCCTGCTATGCCTTTAACGTGAAATTTCTGCTAACGATAAAAGCTGTCTACAGACTGATCATGTCAAACGGTAACCACCTCGATGAACGGTTGTAGCAACATAGGAAGTTGTTAGACATGATGCTGAAACATATTAGCCTAAATGTTAAAAAGATAGCCCACTGCACACCCGGTCATTGTATACTTCCTCCAGTTGTGACATCACCATTGTTGTAGCTCTCATTTCAAAGCATGAATTGCGTCACGAATAAGAAATACGTACATGTCACTTTCATATCTCCGGTTTAAGCATTTGTGCATTATATTTGTACCTTGTTGTTTCCATGGATCTTAATTGAGATTTTACCTGTATCTTGTAAAGTGGGATTCGGATTATCCATTTGTCATGGTGAGTGCATCCTGCAAGTGGGATTCTGATTATCCATTTGTCATGGTGAGTGCATCCTGCAAGTGGGATTCTGATGATCCATTTGTCATGGTGAGTGCATCCTGCAAGTGGGATTCTGATTATCCATTTGTCATGGTGAGTGCATCCTGCAAGTGGCGACCGTCGCATCAAATTATCCGTTTCGTGCTCGCGAGTTCTTTGTCTGTGGCATATGGTGTCCAATACAACATACCCAAGCAGCCCACACATGCTCATGACGAATCGTTCACAAGGAATTAACCTTGCCTTTGCGTCTACCGCTATGAATTACCTCACACTATCTATGGCAAACGAGCGGTACGTCTCTGACCATTTCATATCTGGCTTATGTGTCCTCGAAAAATAGCATACATCTTATCGCATCGCAAGAAGACTTTTCTTAATTAATTATTTGGTGAACGTCGGATGAGACTGGCTAGTTGATAACGTGCATTACCTTCGCCAAACAATATGAAGGAAAGTGTTGACGTAATGGTCGTTCCACACAGCCGGCTTTCAGGCATGCGTTAAATCATTGATATACATTGTCAAAAGCTTATCTAGACTAGTTTTTAGATCACTCTACCGAGGCACATTTGCTGCAGAGGCGCATTATTTATGATGTTGCAATCAACGCGCTCCTCGGATTTAGTCATGCCTCCTGGCGGTACATTATTGCAGGAATTCCTCGATGTCGGCCTTAATGATGACTGATGTTCCTCAGTACCTCAACGCGGCTCGTGCAGTATCGCACCCATGTGGGTTTGCAGCCCACCTGATAACATCAATGTAGAACTGTAACTAAACCTTGCTACTGTCGTTACGTGGTGGTTAACCTTGGACCACTGCTTACCACATCTTATTCAAACCCAATGCATCTCCCCGACACCATTATTAGAAATAGTATTCAGTGCTTTGTATCACTACACCGATTCCTCCCAGCCATACGTTTTGCAGCCGATATAACTTATAAATCTTAAATTCTTAGAACTGCGAGTGATACACGTGACACCTTCTCTTATCCTCATGTGTACCCCATTGCCACAAGCCTGGCCGACATGCAAAACGTCCGGTGGCTCGGGCAACTACGCTGTCTTAGCTGACAAAGCTTAGAAATCGGGATAGCGTTTGTTAGTCGACCAGGGAATCACTTCTCAACATCCACCACAAATATAACAATTCAAGCCAGGTAATAGAGTTCAAACTAAGTCTGCGTCTTATAGTTTTATCGCAAGTGTGTATTGTGCATCGCTACACCATAGTACACGGTATATTGCACCAGGATTTTGTAGTGAATATAGTTATGAATTGCAAATGTGGATTTAAAATAAGTGAATAAAGATTGTTTGAACCGCACACATAACTTTTTTGATTCACGAAATATTACCTTATGCTGTTTTTGCCGGTATTTGTATAGGCAAATAAGCTAGTGATAATCTCATCGTTACCTATGATACCCATGTATTGTTCCATTTATGTGTTTCTTCTCATCAGCAACTCGTGTTAGTAATTGTTATTGCTGTTTAATGATGTTCACGGTTAGCCATCAATATTTACCACATTGTAGCTCTACGGAATGACGCAACGAGGTTTTAGGCGACTTGGAGAAGCAAGCTTATTATCCTGTTAATAGGCGTCTATCATGGTCAAAGGCAGTTTCTTGTTCTCAATAAGGTACGACAGTCTGTCAAAACGAAACCTATATATAGCACTGCACATTGTTATCACATGTTCATATAAAGTTAACTGCACTAATGTTTTGCTTAGATGCCAATGAAGTCGACAGTGCATGCTCTATATTCGTTTGTGGTGTACAATGGGTTCAGTCAAATTTCTAATGGTACATATATCACTCGAGTACGACCGGACCGCTCAATGTCACATGTGTGGAAACCAATGAGTACTCGCCGATATAACACATAGGCAAGCAAGCATGGATAATCATAATGGATCAATATTAAGGCTTGTTTTACTGGGTGTGCACGCACACCTTATATGTGTAAGCCAACACTGGGGGTAACTCAATAAGCCGTGGACTGTAGCGTTATTAAAGTACATATCATTAACTCAGTAGATGTAATTAGCTCAGTGCCCTGTAGAGTTAATACATGCATCCTGAGCAGAAGCCTATATTTTCTACCCGTTGAGGAGATAGAAGCCTTGCAGTGTGTAAAATAATGTTGCGAAGTTTTATCGTGATGTGACATGACTCATAGAAATCGGCTCAGGCCATTTTGAAATGCAGATGCGAGCAGCCAGTCTTAATCTATGGTTAGCGAATATAATTCATGAAATTACCGTAGCTCAATAGTACATATTGGCGGTATCTTTGCTAACAAATTGATTGTGAATCAATGTAAGTCATCGGCTATAAACACGACACGTCAAAAATCTAATCATACACAGAAATTCATGAAATGCTTCACCGACTGTCAGTTCTTCCAGCAGGCTGCATGTCTCGGACGACAAACCATTTCTACCATGATTATTTGCATGCTTCGAATGCTCTAAGTGAAAATGCTTTCCGTTGGAAAAATGTAATAGATGTCTAATCCGCATTATAAATGCTTGTTGGTCATGGGTCCAGCGCACATTATTGTCCAGCTGAAATAGAGAAAAGCATTATTACGCTCTAGCAACCCGCTAGGGTTTTCTAATTGAGTGTTTCTGTTGCTATAGCTTTTTGAACAGCAGCATAGGGACAATACTGTGAGGTGGGGAATCATTTCGCGGCCACGAAAGAACCGCTTCGATATTCCAACACACTGTTTGTGTGCATGATTTATCAATCTTGTTTAATCCATGAATGCCTTGTTTATTTGTTGACACTCAAGGTATAGAACAAAATGCTCTTTATCGCCTGCCTAATGATTGTGTTCCTGTATACGGCGTTGTTGATGCAGGCGCGTGATAGATGAGGGTCCTTGACAAGGATAAGACTCATAAAGCGAGTGATATCCATATTCCAACCTATACTGACTCTCGCCGTACTTCCGTGAATCAGGGGGGCTACCGAAATGACTTGTTGTTCTTGCCCTGAATATCTGCATGTTGTACTGAATGAAGTTGCTATGGTAAGAGCTTAAATAACGGATGAATATGATTGACACGGCAGAGGCTTATTTAGCTTAAGGCTTGCATATAGTCGTGTTACAAAATAAAATGTTGGGGAGAAACCTCAATGGTAAACTTCAGATGCGCCTTACGGAATTCCATGTTAGAAATTTCATTCTTATGACAGCTGCAGGCACAGAGGAAATTTAAGTTACATTATTGCATTTGTTTAATGGAACAGCAGGTTTATAGTCAGAAAAAGATTCATACGCGTAAATCTGAATAGGTTCCTTCTAAAATGATATTGTTTATACATAGGATTGCCGAGGTAAGAATTATGGGCTGTTGCTGAAAGGGCACTATTTTAATGTGAAATAAGAATACCTTTCGTAGCATTATGCATTGTATATGTTTTTAGAGAGTGTCTTTTATATGTAAAAGCTTATCATGACATGCAATGAAACTGTTAAAAATAGCAAACAATATATGCTTTTCACGTAAGTTTGCTATAAAGGTATTTGACCGAATTACGAACAATCATTGACTACTATGTACGTTTACTTGGTGGCGCTGGTTGCAGCGGTCACTTCTGTTGTATCGCAAAATTCGTCAAGTGGAAAATACGTCTCGCGCCATGCGTCGTGAATCAGTGCACGTTCTGTTACAAAAATCCCCATGGTGGTGCATGAGCGTCTATTATTCACTTAAGGGAGATTAATATTCCTATGGTGACTGATTTATCTGACATCCATCGAACCATTTATATATTAACTTCCTTAATGGACCTTCCAAACATTGGCCCTCTTGTTCTGACTTGAATGAATAACAGAAAAGCTTGTAGCCGTGAATTTGCATTTCCCTTGTCATGTTTATATGTTTTTATACAAAACAACCTTCTGGCACGGTAATTTAAGCATTCGTGTCTGAGCTCTCAACGTCCTCAAACAATCGTTTAGCAAACGTATGAGCAGCCAGTGAAAGAAAATCATCGTAATTCAACGCAAGCATGGGATATACTGCTTGCAAGTCGGATCAGTCATATGGGCATTGCTGCGTAAAGACAAAACCTGTAGTCGCAGTACATTTACTGTGGCGACTATTGGTTCTACAGGCAATTAGTTATAAATAAATCTTAGCAAATAAGTCACGGAACATTGTCTGATTACTTCAGCTCTTGTTGCTGTGAACTAAGTAGGGAAGCAACAGCTCAATTAGGTTTGTGACTGAGCGATGTCAGCAACGCAGAGCATTAAGCCTATTGCTGAACGACTATCATATTTGTCATTCATACAAATGTTCTACATCTACATTAGCAGGCTGTTGAAAACTAACTTCCTCATAAAGCATGGTGTGTGTGGCTCTAATGTACCAAAATATATTCTGATACAATCGCTGGTAACCAGCAGGTCAATGACAAGCCTCTATAGATAGATATGCTCCTGTTAATCGATTTGGAAAAAAAAGCGATTAATACTGCATTGCAGTGTTGGTGGCCTGTTTGCTCATTCTATAATAGCGGAATGCATTCTGTCTCACGTACCCTAGGCAGATTGTTACGATAACCACAAATTATAAATAATCCTTTTCATTAGGAAATAATGCGTATTTTGACCAAGTATTCAAGTACCTACAACTGGCCGGAGACAAAGGTACTTGCGACATGGATTGGTTCTCTGTAAGATAACACACGGTATTTCGACATGAAGCCATATTACCAACATCTGGTATATGCTGATGTAATAAGAATTGATTTGACGATTCCGAGCATAATGGATTATGTCATTGGAAATTAAAGTTCGGCTGCCTTTGTTGGTCTTCCTTGTATATCTGACGTTTTACTGTGTTCCGAAGTAACATTCATCAGTTTAGGCATGATCCAATTATCCTAAGCGATCTTGCGTTGGCTATGCCAAAAGCGCGCTAGTCAATACAGTAGGTTGACTTCTGCTGCGCACTGTGCATTCTTAGTAAATACAACGCGATTGAATTATTTATTTTACGCCATTGCATCATAGAGAAGAATATTTAAGTGTTTTTTGTTAATAGTATATAGAACGACCGGTCAACTAAGTCAGTATTTATGGCAATTTAAGGAAATCACATAACTAAGATAATTGGTTTATCGACATGGAGTGAATAAACTGCCAGAAAACCTTTCAAACTAGTTTTATAGTACGAGTTTTATAGTATAAAACCCATGCTTCAGTGTCATGGCACCCTTGATGAATTACAAATGTTTTTCCCATTTGGCCCCTCTCAACCATAGAATCCAAGGATAAAGTCATTCGAATCACTTGATTGCCATATGGTAGCATATGCAGCGATAATGTATTTAGTCTCATCCTAAAGATAACAGTCATAGTATAATTTGATTGACCTCATTGAATTAGTCCATCACGACAGGCACGCATTAGCAGTATTCGGTCTTGACGTACAGATAACTTTCAGCAATTTACAGGTGATTCCAAAGGTACCAATTGTTATGAAACTGCAAAGCGTGAAAGATAATGTACCACTGGCAAAACTGTGCCACTGCAAACCATGTAATTGATGGTTTATCGGGCCAGAATACATTTACAATTGTAGCTATTAACCGGGTTTCACGAGTTATCTCACAAAAACAGCTGAAGATAATTGTAACGATAAATTAACGGTGAAAATTATACCAGAGTTTCTCATTAAGCGTAATATTTTGTACTCGCAACGGATGCTAATATAACGTATCAAAAAGATATGTTTAAACAACAGGTGGTCGTTTATCATCGGGATATATATATATAAATATATATATATATATATAAATATATATATATATATATATATATATATATATATATATATATATATATATATATATATATATATATATATATATATATATATATATATATATATATATATATATATATATATATATATAATAAAGATTGAAGATTACCACCATTTGCAGACTCCAATCATTCGTGGACAAATTTGTTTAGTACATTTTTGCTATCATTAATTGTCGATTATTTATTCGGCATATTTTAATTGACATAATGGAATAGTTTAATGCAAATAAAAAATTTTTGACACTTTTTTTATTCCTGGTATATACTTTTGGTCCTCGACAGGTCGTCCACGAAAGGTCAAGACGCTAATTTATACGTATAAATTCACCCTTTCGTGCCCATTTATATTTTCGTATATTTGCGGAATACCGAAATTTAAAGATCATTTCCAGTCATTATGGATTAGAATTATAATATTTGTTGTAGATGTGATCATTATGAACCATTGGTAGCGTTTCGCGATCCAATTCAATGCTGTAGATTGATGAATAAGGAGAAAAAGTTAAGTCTTCGGTAATGGAATTTAAAAATAAATCGAATATTTTAATTTTCAATTAAAGATATCAAGCACACTTGATTCAACATTATTTGGGCAATTGAGATCGAAATATATATGCTGGTATGGAAGATATTGAGGATTGCGGATTATGTCAACGAATGGTTAGTTGCTAAAATTTTATTTCACTATAGTATTTAAAATCCAAAGAAATCACTCGTGAAAGATTATGTTTGAACGTAACAAAGACAAGACTATCATATTCGTATGGTCAAACGAAAACGTTTCAACTATTTTGAAAGAAAACGTGCATTGACTTCATGTGGACATACCGGTATATCCATACTACAAAAGGTTGGCGGTTTGTCCACTAAAGGTCGCGTTCGTGCTAATATATATATATAGATATATATATATATATATAGATATATATATATATATATATAGAGAGATATATAGATATAGAGATATATATAGATAGATATATATATATCTATATATATATATATATATATATATATATATCTATATATATATATAGATATATATATATATAATATATCTCTCTCTATATATCTATATATATCTGTATCTATCTCTCTATCTCTCTATATCTTTTATCTCTCTCTCTCAATCTATCTCTGCCTATATCTCTCTCCCTCTAGTATATATCTATCTGTCTATATATATATCTATCTCTCTATCTATAGACATATAAATATATATATATATATTTACATATATATCTTGACATATATATGTGTATATATGTATATATCTATATATATATATACTCTATATATAAATATATCTATATATATATATATATATAAATGTATCTATCAATAGATATATATATATATATATGTATATATACAATTGTATGCATATATATGTGCATATATAAATATATATATACATATGTATATATATATATATATATGAATCGATATAAATATATAAAAATATATATATAAATATATATATATATCTATATACATATATATACATATATATATATATATATATTTATATTTATATATATGAATAAATATCTATATATATATAAATTTTATATATATTATATACATATCTCTATATATCTATCTCTATATATATATCTATATATCTATATATATATATTCTATATATATATATATCTATCTATATATATATATATCTATATATATATATATATATGCCCTGCTTTACAGAGCTTGCTTGCATTGGTTTATGTGATGGGGATTTCCGTTGTCAGAAAGACAGACCATTTGACTACCAATGGCTTTGTTGGTAATCTGACGCAGATTTGTCCTCTTAATAAAGTAGCACAACGGAATCCGGAAGTTGTTAAGTCTTGAGTTAATTTTACTCTCATTTATCTAGACTATTTAGTTTGTTAAGTTTGTACTTGTTTGCAATCCCGGGGATGTGTTCGCATTGCGAAGCAAAGTTATTGTTTTATGGCCCGGCAGTCCTTATGTTTGTTCTGATTCGTTACGATCTAGGTGGATCAAGGCAGGTGGCGTTTACGCATAAAATGTAGTGATCGAGAGTTGACGGTCTATGATATGGGGGTTCTACATAGAAAGCTTACATATATTATGCACTAACATTTAACTTAATTATCATATGCTGAAACGACTGCTGTACAATATGATCGCTGTTGTCGTATAATAGTGTTGTCATATACTTTCAGAATATCACATCCACCACGTGTAAATGATTGCTTCTGCCGCTACAGCCAATGACAGAATGTATGATCAAATTGATAACTTGAAAAATGATGTGGTCATTTGGACCTACATTTTGCCCTTGTCAACTCAATATAGGATAACAGACTACAATATGTATGTGTATTCACGTGTACTATGGAACAAAGGACGGTTATATGTAAAACGTGTGTCATCGACAATAATTGTCTCTTTTTTTTCTTGCCGGTTATAGATGCTACTCAAATAAGTACAGATGGCAATGCTGGCACGTGCTGTTAGGGTTTAACTCTCATTATACATTAGAACAGACAATGATATAGGATGATAACTTGAAAATGTACAAGGACAAGGAAGATATTTGTAATATCTGTCTACAGATATTAACTTTTTTCGTTCAATGCATGTTCTTTCCTGTGCCTTGTATGATTTGCTAACAAGTAAAACATATCTCATACCTACCTCAAAAATGGTATATGTAATATACTCAGAATCCGTGGTTGCTTTTTCATCGATATGTCATAAGTGTGGTATAGAATTTGCATTCGAGAGAGGTGGATCGCTGTTCCGCTACTGCAGAATAGCTAAGCTGGCCTGTTCTGTCTCATTGAAAGCCTTCCTTTAACTCCCAGGCAACGAAAGTAAGTTCGATAGTTACACAAAGCCACGAAAACATCTGGCTAAATGCTTTAGAGAGTGTAAACATCTGTAATGGGGCCATTCAACTGCTCATCTATTAATTGTGTAATTGTCATAGCTTGCGTTGTCGTGTCGATTTGATATGAATACCAGACTTCATGTCGTCACTCACGGTCACGCAGGCGCTCTGGAGCCTTATCCTGGAGTAATGGCTCATCATTATGGTATTACATATGTGAGTTAAAACTCTAATTGACCAAGCATTGTTTAACAAGTTGTGACTCTCGATGGATAACTAGGGGTAGTTGGCTTCTCCATCAAAAGTGTGCATTGATAGTGATTGGTTGACGAAGGATACACATATAAGGCATATACAGCATAGGTGAATTCCATTTGAAATCCACTGTGAAGCACTAATACACATATACCATTACCACCAGTATGCTAGACAGCAATCAATGTAGAGCTTTTTTCCCTTGTTCCATGTGTCATGTGGTTAAAACAACGGTCCGAGCCGTCGTCGTGAAGTTGTACTGTTCAGTCATATGTTTCAGGTGAGCCAGCCCCCAGCATATCTAATGTGTATTCCTCCATTGTAATAAATAAAATGCCTATGAAATAGCGAAAGGTCAGCTAACGAGCCGTGATTAATGAGCAGTGATTCCATATTTGGGAAGAGTAGCATTGTGAAAAGCTCTGCTGGTGACATCTTACTGGTATCACAGTACCCATCAATTAACCCCCTTTATTTGCCTCAGCAATGTCGTGGATGAAAGGACACCTCACCCAACAACAACTTTCAACGAGAGATCATGTGCAATAGACAAACTGAAATAAAAACACCCCAAAGAAAGCGCTTTTGTATCCAGTGAGTTAAGCGTTTAGAGAATTCACATCACAATTAATGCTTCTGGTAATAGTGCTTTTTGAGGCATGTAAGGGGACATTCTATCGTGGTTAGAATGTTAATCGATCGTATTATTCGGTAGACAGGTCAAACCTTCAATTTGTCGCAAATAAACGTTGGAAAAACTCCAGCGGGATTAATAATATACGCTGTATTTCTTCTTTGTAGGAATTTGCCTTTCTGAAATCTCATTCGGGGATATAGCGTACATGGACCTAATGGTTATGGCGATAAAGCTGGCAGGTTCTGACCCCGATCTACCACACTACAACGGCTGCGCTAGATTATCATCTTATGGGTTGTCCTTGGTATAGCCGACTCGCTGTATCACATTTAGAAGTATGAGTTTTGGTAAAATTAAAAAAGTTTACAGAGACATCAGAATCATACTTTAACTGCTTAATTCGGTGATCAAGTTACTTTTAACATCTATCATTGTTATTTTCAGTTCAATTAATCCATAATCCATTTCACTCACAAATGTCGGCTAATGTTATCAATGCAGTCGCTATCTTCACTGAGCCAATGTTCGCTCAGTATTCGTCCCCTTATTGACTGCATGTCAAACGAAGTTCATTAGCAAAAATGCAATGAGAGACCGAGCATCATGAGAGTTATAGCATCATTAATCTGTAATAGTAGAACACCATTCGACAACTCAGGAAAGGTACATGATTATTCCCAGCCGAGCAATTTAGTTGATCTATGAATTCCTCGGAGTTTGCTGTCTCCCATGGACGTCATGGCGCCTGCATGTTTACATTAAGACTCGTAATTCGGTTGGAGCAGATGGCGACAGTGGAATAATTGGACAATGGCTGTTCAAGTAAACTATTACCACAGATTACTTTGCGCGGATAGTGAGTTATTGCAACTATTAATAAAATACAGCTGTTTATCAACCCAATCCACAGCTTGTTCACACTTCATTTGCTAATTCTGCCCAGGCAAACTATTTTTGTAGTTTTTCATATAAAAAGATATGGATTTAGGAGGGTAAGTTGTATAACTTCGCTGTACGTGATGAGTGCATTTGTATGTATATACCTACTTTAATATATAAAGTAAACAAAATATATATATAAGCATATATATAAATATATATATATATATATATATATATATATATATATATATATATATATATATATATATATATATATATATATGTATGTTATGTATATTAGATATATATATATATATATATATATATATATATGTATGCATATATATATATATATATATATATATATATGTATACATATACATATATGTAGATATCTGTATATATATATATATATATATATATATATATATATATATATATATATATATATATTTATATGCATATATGTATCATATATATAAAAAGTATATATATATATATATATATATATATTATATATATATATATATATATATATATATATATATATATATATATCTATACATATATATATATATATATTTAGGATGTATCGGGGATAAGTATAACTTCGCTGTACGTATGCATGATATATATGTACATACCTATTAATATATATATATATATATATATATATATAATATATATATCTATATATATATGATATATATATATCTATATATATCTATCTATATACATATATATATCTATCTATGATCTATATATATATATATAGAGATCTATCTCTATCTATCCCTCTCTATATCTCCATATCTATATATATATATATCTCATCTCTCTCTCTCTCTCTCTCTCTCTCTCTATATGTCTACATCTATATATACATATCTCTCTGTCTCTCTGTATATCTCTATATATATATCTATCTATATCTCTCGTATATCTGCTATGTCTATATCTATATAAATATCTCTCTCTATATATATGCTCTATGTATATATATATCTTTATATATATATATATTTATATATATATCTATATACATATATAGATATACATATATATATATATATATATATCAGATGTATAGGGTAAGAGTATATACTCTCATGTCGTATCATCTCTACCTTAATATATAAAGATATAATATATCTCCCTCTATATCTCTTATATCTATATATATATATATACATATATATAGATATATAAAATATCTATCTATCTATCTACTCTCTCCTCTATATAGATTTAGGAGGGTATAGTATAACTTCGTACTGATGCCATATATGTACTATACCTTAAGATCCCTAAATATATATATAAATATATACATATATACATATAAATATATATATATGTATATAGATTGATATATATATACATATATATATAACATATAAATATATATATATTTATATATACATATGTTTATATATATATATATATATATATATATGTTATATGATATATATATATATATATATATATAGTAGATAATATATAAGATATATATATATATATATATATATATATATATATATATACATATAAAAAATATATATATATATGTAGATATCTATATAATTATATATATATATATATTGAGATATATTCCGTATATATATATATAATCTCTATCTATCTATATATATATATATATCCCTATATATATATATCTCTCTCTTTCTCTCTATATCTATATCCCCCTATATCTTTCTCTCTCTCTCTCTATCATCTATCTACTCTCTCTCTCTCAACAATTCTCTCTCTCTCTCTCTCTGCCTCTAAAAAACTCTATCTATCTATCTCTATATATATATCTCTCTCTCTTCTCTCGTTCTCCTCTCTCTATCTATCGACATATATATAATTTTGGTAATGTATGTGAGGCTTTCTCCTTACCCGCTAACTTTTGTAATGAGTCCTGCTAACTAGGAGTCAGAAATTACCAATTGTTGGTTTTGTGATTATATATATTTTTCCAAAATTTCATTGGAGTTATATCATTTGTGTACGACAAGAGGTGACATGTAAACAAAACGACCTTTTTAGGACCTGACAGAAAAACAGTAGGTTGAAATTTTTGTTGTTTTACATTTTCTCGGGCTATGGGACCTACGCGACACAGCATTACGTCATGCGTGTGGTAATGGGGAGAAAGCCTTTAGCTAAGTCTATACTGTACATTGCTGCCCAAATGAAGTTAATATGGCCAAGGTCAAGCAATGATCACACAAACTAATCACCGGTCCATTAGTCAGTCAAATCACTAACAACTGCAACAACGCAAATCAGTACACCAATAGAAAAAATATTAATGAATCAATTAAAATGCAACAAGCCCAACCTCAAAATGAAGCTTAAAGGTTCCAATATACTTTTAGATCCCATCAAGCGCAGCATGAATCTCGACCATGACCTGCCATCCATCTTAAAGTCGGGATTTGCACCAAATGCTTATAAAATCATCCAATGGCACTGTAAAGGTATTTAGTCAAATTTCACCGACCGATCTTGTATCGCTTTTAAGGGGAAACAAATTACTAGCAGTCTGCTTTCAGGAAAATGCCTGGTGAAATGTCAGTGAAAGGGTAAACTATCTATAGAAACTCACCAACCCCCCAAAGTGACGCACGAGCCATAGGATGGACATTCATTATTGCCACATTACACGGTAATAATTAATTGAATTGCTTTTAATGCGCTATCACAAATATACCGTATATATATATATATATATATATATATATATATATATATATATATATATATATATATATATATATATATATATATATATATATATTTCTATATATATATATATATATCTATATATATATAATATATATATATATATATACACCACAACTGTAGAAGTGTCACATTATAACAGTAATTACCTTTCAGGATAGTTATTATCATATTAAAAGATATTCGCATTATTAGCGATTCGAAACAATGTTATGTGTATTTACTTCACGGTAGCTGCGTTAAGAAAGCTTCCTCCAAACGGAATGGCGGCTCTGACATATAGGTAGGACAGCTTTATATATATATATATATATATATATATATATATATATATATATATATATATATATATATATATAGATATATATATCTATATATATATATATATATATATATATTATATATATATATATATATATATATATATATATATATATATATATATATATATATATAAAAAGCTGTCCTACCTATATGTATGATATTGCTGCAGCATTTTATAAGTGGCAATTTTAAGCACCTTGGATTGGAACATTGATCATATCAGATTTATGTTCATCACAAATTATTTTTCTGTAAATAGCAGGTCATATTAATAACCACTGGTCGAATTTTCAGGCCATGTGTTTGACAAATTTCGACGCAATTACAGGCAGCAGCAAAATATTTCGATCATGCAAATTCAATGCGCAAATCTTGCCACCAATCCACAATATCTTGACAATACATTGTAAGACTGATATATGCCACCCTCGCTAAATTCGCCATTTATAAGTAATGATGTCTATCTCTGGCGACGATTTCTTATTGTGCGGACTATGAGTCATTGCCTTCTTTTGAAACCCACAGCGCAGTAAAGTTAACATTTTTCATCGCTAACAGTATTGTATCGCTGCTATATATGCAGCTTTGGACGCCTTGATGTTTGTTTAACATCGATAGGCGCGCGTAGAGCTACAATTTCATTGCAATCTTTGATCATAATGCTAGCCGTTTTTTGGGCCACTATTATCACATGGTATCAACATATAAAATACATTTAAATGCACAGTAGCAGTAAACAACGTTGCTTTAATGCCGTGCATCAAGGAGATAACGAGAATTTGAACACAATACCTCAAAAGGGCTTACTAATTATGCGCACAGATGTGACAGGCATGCAACCATGCGGCGGTACATTGCCATGTTAGGTACTACCACTCTGTTATCTCCTCCCATCGTTTGTCAGACAGTGCTCCAGGGTACCACTGCTTGGTTATAATCTATCGCAGCGGCTAACGCTCTTTGACGCCATGCTAATGGAAAGTGTACTGCAGGCATTTCATGGGGAAGGAGCAAAACTGGGCGTATACGGATGGACAGCAGCAGCTATTACTGCCATACCTCCCCTGCCGCTGGTCATGCTACAAGTCTGCTGCTTATTTTAACCTCACATCCTGCGATGGCTCGATTGGTGGTTAGAACCCT